>PVJO010023109.1:0-26732 GCA_004026905.1 Hystrix cristata | reverse complement strand
GACTTTATTTTTAAACTGTTCTTGAATCTTCTCTGATAGACTGAGTTCCAGAAACTTATGTAGGTCTTTCACCTTATGTGAACTCATGGCGATGCTGATAGAGGAATATGTTCTTAATGACATCTGGTTCTATTTTCCTTTCCCTGAGTAGTAGCTGCCAATAAATTTTGCCTTGCTACTTGACATTTCAATCTATTCCAATATAAATCCAGCAGCATAAGAAACACTAAACTATAGTCCAAGCTACCTATATGTTTTATGGTTTTATCTGTGTTTCCAACTACATGTTGGAAATTGAAAACAGTTTGATTCAGAAAAAGAAGGTCATGATTCATAAATTAGAGAAAATGAGTATTTTTCTCTGCTGCCACATACTGATTACAAGGATGGGTCAGGCGTAAGAGCGATTATGGTTGTTGCTTTTGTACAAATCCTACTTTAGGAAAAGACCAGAGTATGATGCAGTTCTGTGCTCTTGATTGATTCTGCATATTGTTCAAAACCACAATTTAAAAATCACTCATTCCCTACAATAAGGCATAACAAATATTTTTTATACCAAATCAGATTAAGTATTGTCTTAAAGAAAACTATTACTATACATAAAATAAATATAACCTGAATTAGACTATGATTAGACCAATATAAATTTAGCAATGTGGTTTTCCTCATCTTAGTTAAATAAAGCAAATATCTACCTCTTATACAATGCTTTGCTATCTTATATCAACCATTAATTTTAATATTAAAATAGTGTGATAATGTCTTTAGTAATTGAAGAACATCCTGTAGTCCTTTTATCTCAGTTTCACTGCTTACACTTTATCCTAAATAATCTTAGACTTGTGCCGATTTATTTACAAGGATGTCCATTATTGTGCTATTTAACAGTGACAAAGGACAAAAGGATATGATCTGGACCAATAGCACATTGATCAAGTGTACTACAGTCCACTTAGACACTGGAACCCAATGATACTACGAAAATGATGCTGTTGAAAAATATTAATAAGGAGGACAAGGCTACATTATTTTAAATATAACGTCACTGAGGTCACAGATAAAGTTTTGTGAAAAATACATATATAAATGTAAAGAGACAGATTAAAAACATAACAAACTATAAACTTCAGTTTTGTACGAGTGGTAGAATTATGGTGAATTTAGAATTATGGTCACTGGAATATTAGCTCCCTTAGGGCAGAAATTTGGGTAAGTTTTGATCACTGTTTTTTTGTTTGTTTGTTTGTTTTTGTTTTTAACACTGGAACAGAACCTTCTGCCGAGTAAGGATTCAATAAGTATATGCTAAATGAGTTTATGTTCTTATTTTTACATATTTATGACACATAAATTTCTTTGTTTGTAATTTTAAAATGCATTTTGGGGAGACCTGATTAAATGTGAAGCTTTAGAACCGAGGCATTCTTTAATACCAGCTGCTGCATGTGTTATCTGGTCATTGTTTTAGGTAGTTTCATTAAAAAGCTGATTATAAACAAATTCTACTACATCTCTGAGTAATTCAGCAAACATTTAAGCTTTCAATTATTTGTTGGTTAACTGTCCATTAGTCGACCTTGGCTGTAAAGAGGTAGTATCATATTCGAGCCTATGTTTTTGTTGACCTGTGCTCTGCACGCTACGCGATGTTGTGCTCGGCATAGTATTTCACCTGTATGAACATTTTTATTTTTAAAATGCTGAGTCTTTTATTACTCAATACCTGGTTGAGTGAAATCAGATTGCATCATGGAGGAGTGATTCAGAGAAAGTGGGAGGCAGCCATAAGGAAATTGCCTGAAACTTCTAATATTAGGAAGCATGTGCTGAATGACATGTTCTATAATATAATCAACCTCTGAGGTTAAAACTCTTTTAGTTAGTAGTAAATAAATAACATGGGATGGGTTGAAAATATCTCTTGCACAATATAGTGACTATAATTAAGAATGTACTGTATAACCTAAACATTTCTAACAGAGTAGATTCTAAATGTTCCTACTATACAAATGCTAAGTATGTGTGGTATGTACATATCTTCTACATCATATATGCATATTTAATTAGCATGACTTAGCTACTCCATATTATATGCAAAAATATATATGTATATTTTTGTATATATGTATACATGTATTTTTTGTATATATATCCCAAAACATCATATTGTATACAATAAGTCTATACCATTTTTATTTGACAGTTAAAAAAACAATAAAAAACATAAAACTTTCCTAGAGGCAGGCATTTTTTACTCCCCTGTGGTTAACTAATATCATTCTAGAACTGAGTGACTCTTTATATTAAATATATTAGTTGAACCACTATTTTCTGTAATCAGATTTTTAAAATTATATACATAGTTTATGACAATATTTTCCGTTAAAATTCCAAACAATACAGATATAGAGAGAATAAATGTTACAGCTTCCTTTTTGGTTCTTGCCCCTAACCCCTCTTCTTGCTTCAGAGGTAAACTATATAAATGGTTTTGCTCGTATCCTTCCAGGATTTGACCGGGTACATGCCTGTGTACACACATAGTTACACATGAATACATACCTACAGTTGCCGCTTTGCTTATTATACATAGTACATTAGAGTCTGTAGTATTTTTGACTTGGTTTCTTTTTCTCTTAATGACTTGCAGGACTTTAAAAAAAAATCCTCAACATAGACAAATATAGTTTTTTTAAAAGGTGCATAATACAGAATTGCTGTCTCAGCCACCTCCTCTCCTACTGGAATTCATGGATATTCTTTTCAATTTTTTGACACAACAAAATTTTTTTTTTGAATTTTGTGCTTTTCTTTGTACAACTTTGGGCAGTAGTATAACATACTTCTGTATGACAGGACCCTAGAAGAGTAAGAGATGATGATTAACATTCTTATAGGGAGTCAGCATCCATGATCTTATTTATTTTTGGTGCTGGGGATCGAGCCCAGGATCCTAGAAGAAATGCAAGCTTTACAGATAATTTTAAACTTGGATCTTTACTGATTAAATGCCCGCACCCTTCAAAAGGGGTTTACTAGCTTACGTTTCCACTGTCACTGATAGGCATCAGCTGTTCCTAGATAGCTACGTTCTTGGCGTGCTACCTTTTATCACTAAGTACCCTTCATCCTATATTGGAAGGAAAAGATTGCTTTTAGTATTTCTAGAAAGGGGCTGGTCATTAGCTCAGTGATAAAGTGTTTCCCCGGGTTGTGTAAAGTCTTTGGTTTAATCTCTAGCACCACAAAAGGGAACAAATGGATAATAGATACAAAATTTATCACTGGTCAGCTTTCAGATTTAGCTTGGTGTCTTCACCAGTCTTCTTTCTTTGCTCATGCATCTCATTAACCAATAAAACAAGCTGTGGCAGAACTTTGAAGTACAAAATGTAGGTCTGTCTAAGCACTATTAACTTTTAAAAAATACACGTTAATAATAATGAGTCAGTTAAAATGGAAATCTTACCAGGGGTTAGCGTTTAGGATACTGGAATAATAAGCATACATCAGTACTATAGCAAAACACATGATCAAACTATATATGGCCCACAAAACCAAAATTTAAGAACCAAAAAGCATGCTGATGAAGTTAAAGGAGCATTATATCTTTTTAATTGGTTAATTGTTTTAGCCATGATTGTCACTTAAGTATTTCTTCAATTTTGAAATGCTTTCTCCTGGATGATGGACCATACATCAGAGATCTGCTTCAATAATAAAATTCTCTGTTAAAATCTTAAGATCATGAAGGATAGATACATAATTACATTTCCTTTAAAATGACTTCTTAGGGGCACAAACAAACAGCAGTCATAATAATGTCATATACTTAATTATCCGTAAAAGAGCCAGAAAGATAAAACCTACTATTACAATTTGTAACTGTTAAACACATTAGCTATAAAATTAAATGCTGATTAAAAAAACAACTTTAAAGGTTATCCTAAAAGAGCCAGGATAAACAGAAAAAAAATGTTCAATAACTTTGCTTTCTTTGAAAAACTGCATTTATATAATGATTGGAATATATTTAGAAAATCACATCGAACTTTAATATTCTTTAACTGTCCAGAGCAAACCAAGAATAAGCATCATATATAGATATATGATTTTATCATTAAATGCAACTATCCATTTTAAAATCAAAACGTGGAAAAATAATCAATCATATACTGAAATAACAGGAGTCAGTAGTCATTGTTCATCAAAAGTAAAAATAAGTGGAGACAACCAGACATAGCAACTCCTTACCAAAAAATAAAAAGAGCTTATCTTAAAAGGAATAACATTAAAATATATTTAATTAAAATTGGGAACTAGATAGGAACATTTCCTACCATTGGTATTAGCCTTGACTATTATGTATGATTAAGGCCTAAAGCAATTGTATATACGTTGAAAAAAAGAGATCGAATTATGTCTTATTGCTGATTGTTTATTTGTTTATTCATTTATTTTTTTAATTTATTCATTTATTGAAATAGTGGTAGTGGGGTGTGAAATGAGGAAGCACCAAGCTGCATCCCCAGGCCTTTATAAACCTTATTTTGAGGCAGGGTCTCAGAAGTTGCCCAGGCTGGCCTCAGGCTTGCAGTCTTCCTGCCTCAGCCTTCCAAGTAGCAGGGATTAGACATGTGTGTCACCACACACTTGTGGTGATATATTTTGTACCTACATAGACTAAGTGATTCTAGCTAAAAATAAACAAATAAATAAATAAATACCCATAAGAATGAAAATAGGAGTTTACATGTACATCAAATGTTTTTTAAATAAGATTTTAAGCAGAAATGGGATTATAAAAATACGTAGCAATTTGTAAAGCTATAAATTTTTCAGAAAATCCCTATATGTGAAAATCACTATAAAACATTAAAAGGCTTTGTTCTGTGATTAGCAAATCAAAGATCTGGAAAACATTGTCTGTAGTAAGACTAAGCATGATGATAAATGGCTGGTACCTGAATGAATGCAGCATTGAGACTGAGAATAATGAAGAGCAGAAAAGGGCATGAGGAGAAAAAAGTGAGGGAAAGAGAAGGAAAGAAAAGGAAGAAAAAGGAGGACAATTAGGAAGGAGAAGGCAAGAAAAAAGGAAGCAAAATATTGGGCTTAAAAATAGCAAAATTTCAAAAAGTTGCACAATAATTCTCTCAAATTCTTACCACTGTAGAACTTTATAATACAACTTCAGTAAAACAAAGTCAAATAGAGTCAAATAAAAAAGCCCTGACATTAAAAGGAAGATTGTAGAGTCATGGAAATTGAAGAACTAAATAATAGCTGTTTAGAGAGAAGCTCATTAGACACAGCAATAAACAGATGACTGGGAAAGCACAGGAAGAGCGATTAATGAAATGGAGAGAAGATAATGGACTTGGAGACTACACAACAATGATATAGATAAATAGTATCGCTAAAATTTTGTAATAACCAACATTCTTCACCTAAGAATTCTGTACAAAGAAAAATGCTCTGAAATGATGAGCAGAAATTGTATGCCAGGAAAAACGGGTAAAGAACAAATGACACCATCATACTTTCTTTTAAAATTATTTAACATCTAGCATGCAGTAAAAGTTTTCAGACATCCAAACAAGTAGGAAGGAAGTAATGTACATGTGGCGGAAAATTTAGGCTACCCCCAAATCTCTACAGATTTTACAGAATATAGCACAAAGTACTTTTTTTGGAAATAAACTCTTAGGAAATTTTGACTATAAAATCTAGTGAAATATATTATTAATCCAAGCAAAAATACCAGCAATAGAGAAGCACTGTTGAAAAAATGGCTGTGAGAAGTGAATGTTTTTCTTAGTATAACATTAAAGCTAAAATATTGAGGAAAGTTTGGTTGGAGAATTTTAAATGCTATATACCTTGGTAAAATAAATATAACAATATAACCAAAAGATAAAGAGGGAGGGATAGGAAAAAGAAGGCAGTATAAAATTGTTTATTCCCTATCTTTTACCTTGTTGAGTTAATCAATAATATCTAAATTTGAAGCAGATATTAAAAAAACTTAGTGAGTCTAATTACTTGTTTTCAATGTCTTGATGTAATCTTTTAGAGACTAGTATTACATGATAAAAATCTGCATTTCTTTTAATTTTGTAACATTAATTCAAATGGATTACAGACATACACATAAATCTTAGACCTTGGATTAGGCAAAGACTTAGAAGAAAGAATACTAAAAATACACTCCATAGAAGAAAAAAATTGATAAGCTAAGCTTCTGAAAAATCATCAACTTCTTTACTGTAAAAACACTGCTGATAGCACAGAAAGCCACAGGGAGAACTATTTGCAAACCCTTTATTGGGAAAGGAACTTACATTCCTACTACATAAGAACTTTAAGATTTACTAATAAGAAAAGCAAATCAATTTTAAAAATGGGTAAGAGATTTGAACAGATACTTCACCAGAGAAAATATACTACTGACAAATAAAGCATAAGAAAAAATGCATATACAACTCATTAGGAAAATGCTCATTAAAACCACAATGAGACATCACTACACACCTATTTGATGGTTAGAATTATTTTACAACTTGACCATGTATCAATGCTGCTAGGGATGTGAAGGAACTAAAACTCTCATACATTATTGACAGGAATGCAAAATGATGCAGCTACTTTGGAAAGCAATTTGCCAGTTCCTTATGGTATTAAATAGACTTATCAGGGCAAGCACACCCCGAGGTTTTCACCCAAAGGAAGTGAAAAGCTGTACCTATACAATGTCCTGTGTACATGTTCAAATAAACTATACTTCTAATGGCCCAAGCTAGAAACAACTCAAAGGTCCATTAGCCGGTTAACAGGCAAACAAAATGTGATACATGCATACAATGGACTGCTCTTCAGTACTAAAAAGGAACAAACTATTGTTAGTCAGCATCCTAAAAGACTCTCAAAAGCGTCATACTAAGTAAAAAAAAACAGAGCCACAAAACTATATTGGAATGTCTTTTATAAGACTTATTGGAAAATGCAAAATTACAGAAGCAGAAATCATTTCTTTTTCCAGGAATTGGGGGAAGAAAATGATGGACTCCAAAAAGAAATCAGGGAATTTTAGTATCAGGTAATATTCTGTATCTTGATTGTGGCAGAGTTTACATGATTGTATTTGTCAAAACTCACAGAACACAGGCAGTGCTAAAGCACTGATTATTACCTGATTCCTTACCTAAGTGACACGAATAGGAATTTTAAAATTATTACTCTTCAATCTGTACCCACAGGTGTTATACTCTGTTTTAGATCACAAAGAACATAATACAAGGAAAATTTAGTATATCATTTAGGCACACACACACATACAAAACTTCACAGAACTGTACACGTAAAAAGGTTGAATTTTATTATTTATAAAATATACATAAACAAACCTACCTTTAAAAACTAAACTGGCATGTTCTTAGATCCATATATGAGAATTGTCAATCTTTTCTATGTGGATGTCCTTATAGAGAGACAAGATTAGATATCAATTTTTATCACTTGACTTTGATGATCATTATATCAGAGTGATGTGATTTAGAGTGACAGTTTACATTCTTTTTGTACTTTTCTGTATTGGTTGATTTTCACACTAAACATACATTATTCTTTTTTTTTTTTTTTTTTTTTTTTTGGTGTCAGGGATCCAGCTCAGGGGCTTGTGCTTGGAAGGCAAGCACTCTAACCACTGAGCTAAATCCCCAGCCCCTAAACATACATTATTCTTAAAACAATAAAGTCATTAGTCTTTTTTGAAAAGCCTAAATTAAAGGCACTACAGAAGAAAGGATCAAAAAGATCCAAATGAAAGCAATGCAGAGCAGCAACAGGGCTCAGTAGAAGTAACGAACGTGATTTCTTAGGGGATCACGTTGGGCTTTTCTCTGAGTGTCAGGGCTGGATCTAACAGACAGTTGACAAGTATCCAATCACGAGATTTCTGCAGGAGACCCTGCTTCTACATGATCACTCCATTTTTATTCCTACAAGCTAACATACTCTTTCATGAACTCATTTCTTTCCTGGAATGCTCATAAAGTAGTAAAAAATTTTAGATAATTCCCTTATTTTATTGGTATACCCTCTCTGAATGCTTTTTGCATTGTGAGATGGACATGGGCCTTTGGGCACCAGGAGTAGAATGCTATAGTTTGGATGTGAAATGTCCCCTACAGGCCCATGTGGTGAAAGCTTGGTCTCCAGCGTGGTGCTATTGGGAGGCTGTGAAACTAAGAAGTAGGGCCTAGTGGGAGATGTTGGGTCACTGGGGGATTGTGGGACTCTGGTCCCTCCCTCTTCCTATGTCTTGGGTTTCTGGTCATGAAGTGGGTGGTTTTGATTTGCTGTGTACCCCTGCTAATGTTATAGGGAAGAGAGAGGGCATGGCAAAGCTCACTGGGGAAATGGGTGGGACTTGCCAATTACAAGACCCTAAGGCAAGAGCACCCCCTGTGCAGGACTTCTCCTGAGCTCACAAGAAGACCCGGACAGCATAAAAGAAAAGCCATTATGGAAAGCTGCTATCATGCATGAGTCTGCAGGGTGGCCTGCACCAAGTTTCTCAAACACCTCACATACTTTTATTTTTACTTTTTACCTTCTTTTTTCTTTTTTTGGCCCAAGTTTGCTCTGCAGAGCTAGTTTTTCCCATACCCATTTACCCTGCATTTTTCAAACAAACTTTTTGGCCCTGTTATTGCTTGTCTCACCCAATTCTTCGTTGGAGTCATGAAGGATCTGGAGTACTTTTGATCAGTGAGCCTGTTCTGAAGGAGCTACCCTGTAACACTGTGATGTACCGTTACACATGGGAAGCAAGGAAGCCAACAGACCCCGGAAAGAAACCTCCAAAATGGGGAGGCAAATAAATCTTTTTTTGTATAAGCTGATTATCTCAGGTATCTGGCGCATCGGTAAAAAGCTGACATACTTTCTTAGTCCTTGAGATAAATTACCATATATTTTCTGCAATCATTTTAGTAATAAACTTACAGTCATACTGCTGATTTCTCTAAGAAAAAGTCAGGCAACTGAAGTGGCAGCACTGAATAAATTGATACGTCAGAATCTACCATCTGTTCTCAGTGTATGCATCAGCTCTTTTACACCTGCCTGGGTTTATCTTGGGAATGATAGCAACAGGAAGAAAAAGAAATAAAAATGCTTGAGTGGCGTTGCTAGCATAGAAGGTGCTATTTAGCAAAGCAGAATTTAGAGATACTCACAACTGGTTCACGGGCTTCCTCTTAACAGCTTTAAAGTTATTACAGTAGAAGTGAGTTGTTTTGGTTTTGGCCTTCTCATGGGACGCTGGGGATCGGTAAGTTAATAAAACCAGGGGCTGGAGATGTAGCTTAGTGGCAGAGCATTTGACTAACATGTAAAAGGCCATGAATTCGACCCCAAGTACTGCAAAATGGGAAAGAAAAGAAACCCTCACGTTAACTAGATACCCTGAGGGTAAGGTAAAAGTTCACTCTTGCTGTTTTACATATCTGATTTGGAAATAAGACAGAGCAGCCCGGGGCACTTGCTGGATAAAGCATTTTAGGGAGAGCCAAGAACATGCTGAAGGCCTAACAGCATACAGAAGTGTCCAGAACCACCCACCAGGGCTCAAGGCTCATCGATAACCAAGATGGCCTCTGTGCACCAACTGCATTCACCTGTGAGTTCACCTCCACCGCCAAGGACAGTTCAAGGTCAGCAGTTCATCGTTCCTCAAGCTCTCCTGGGCCTCCTGTCTATATCATCATATATAAACTCAAACAAAAAAGAACTAGCTAGTTATTTTTATAACTTCTCATCACGCTCTTCAAATGCTTAAGGAAAGAATAAAATATATACTAATATATAAATGAATTTGAACACTTGGCTCATGGTTTAGGATTCTTCTAGAATATCCTTGGCATCTCTGCAGAGAAAAGAAAGTAGCATGCTAAATGCCAAATCGTGCCTCACACACACCCACTCCAATTTCCATTGCACTCTTCAAGGATGTCTTTTTAGAAAAAAAAGATTTTGTTCTTATTTGCATATGTTTCCATAAAGTAGATAATGCTTGATTTTTAAAAACGTTCTAATTGATGTATGGATACTAACAGGCACCTTTCTCACCTTGCCACTCCTATTTAAAGGTTCTGAGTAAATCCAAGGCGTTAAGATTCTGTCTCTTGTAAGTTACTGTGCTCTTAGAAGGTCACAGGAAAAGTTATCAAATATAAGTATTTATGAGCAAATACAATGTAATACAAGTAAACGCGGCAAGTCCACGGGCAAACACGGAATATTACAGGACTGACTGAGAAAGCATTTATGCTTAGTGACTTGTTCCCTGACGATGTGTAAAGAGTTTCAAATCCCTTACTAGAAACTATTTTGAAAGGAGATGTGAGTTGGGCATCAGAAAGCCTCAGGCATTTTAGTCTGCATGTGGAGGAGTAGCTATTCATGTGGCCAAGTCTGGTTCTGTTCTGTGCTCCATTGTGCAGGCCAAATCTAGGACATGGGATTCAGCATGGGGAAGCACACACTGAAGGGGAATTAGCTCACCTTTGTGGGGTCTGCAGCACGGGAGGGCTGAGACTCACAGGAGGCACAGGATGACCGAAGAGTTTGGGTCATCTGGCCTGGAACAAACCCAGCGAGGCAAGAAAAGACTTTGCCACCTTCATCATTTGATGATCTGTGCGTTAAAGAGCACTGCATATTAGTTGGCTTGTACCCAACAGCACAACTTAGATAAAATAGAAACTACAGAGAAATAGATTTCAACTCAGTAAAAGAAGGAACCTTCCAGCTGTCTGAAGATAGAATGGGCGGCCTGGAGATGTGAGTGTTGGATGTTCCATAAGCAAAGCCTGGCAGCCCTCTAGACTTGAAAGATCAAGGAGATGGAAGTGGGAAGAACCTATAAGTCCTTGTAACAAAGCTTGGTTGTTGAGGGAGAATGTAGAGAAAGCCACCTAGGTATACGCTCACAGTTCCGGTGATGAAGGGTAAAGTTTCCATATCCTCCTCTTAAAGGGCTGGAGAGAAGAAAAGGTACTCTGTGTATTGAGCAAAGCTTTGAGCAAGCAAAATTATAGTGTTTGAAGAAATATATTTCCATGTTATATACAGCTCTGAAAGCGTTACAAAGATTCAGTTGTTTGATGGGTTGGAAAACTACTGCTTAATTAAGCCATGCAATTTTATTGCATTCCCTAAATGCAGCTTTAGGGAAGAAAAAGCACAACTTGTGGCCTATCTCAGACCATGCTCTTTCTTATTTCAGAGTTTGGCACTGTAAAATCATGCCATACAGCACACAGATTTATGGACTAGAGATTTTGGAATTTGTGGTATGTTATAGAAATTTTTTTGCAAGTGATTTGAAATATGTTATTTTTGAGGTTTCAGCAAAATGAGCTACTGCAACCCAAGTTAAACAAGGTACTCAGTGTTCACACATAGCAAACACAACTTAGAAAGCTTTTGGAAAGCTGAGGGGGGGTAGTACTTTCATACTATAGGAAAATATTCTTCAATTATTTGTAATTATTGTTATTAGCATCATTTTCTGGGGGGTTATTAAGAGGTGATTGCAGACCTTCTTAATCACAAATTGTTCGATTATGTTTCTGTAATTTGGGTCCTCAAAAATTTCATCCATAAGTAGTTGTTGGACAGAAATAATTGCTTCTGGGTTTGTATTTTGCTAAATTTTTATGGCTTAATCACACAGTATATATGCACATATACATTGCATTGTTATACATTTTCCTTAAATTCAAATAACCATGAACTGTATGAAGTCTGACATTCTACATTTTATTTGCCCCCCGGCATCCACTAGAAGGCCTGTCTTCACTGATTCATTCTGAGTTCCATTGCACTTGCCACACTCCCTGAAGTATCTATGCTGGTTACAGCTCTCAAGGGGAGGACCATGTACCAGAGGCCAGTGTTTTCTTATTTGGAAAAAGGGTCTTTGCAGAATGTGATCATCCTGGATTGTCTAGGTGCTTCCAAACTGCAATCACATGTATCATGATAAACCAGAGGCAGACAGAGAGACTTTCAAGAAAGACACACAGAGGAAAGATGCTATGAAGATGGAGGTAGAGATTGATGCAAAGGAGCCATGAGCCAAAGGAAGTTGGCAGACACTATAAACTAGAAGAAGTAAGGAACAGACTTTTCTCTAGAGCCTCCAGGGGAAATTTGGCCCTGCTAACACCTTGGTTTTGGATTTCTGGTCTCAGAAATGGTAAGAAAATAAATTTCCACTACTTTAAGTCACTCAGTTTGTGGTAATTTGCTCCAGCAGCCAAAGGAAATGAATGTTCTTTAGTTCTGAAGTGTTTTACTGCCTTTTCCTAACTCCTAAAAATTGCTCACACAGTGGTCTGGAATTCACTTTGTACTAGAATCCTGCCAATGCTTCAGGGCTTAGCTTCACATGGCGTGGCCTGGGCAGCCTCCTGTTCCTACCCCAGCCGGCATAAGAGGGGAGCGAGTCAGCGCTGTCTCAGGATATGACACCAAGAAAGGCACTAAGTGCTCCTGCTGGCAACTGTGAGTCTTAGCTGCCTCATCTGAAAACCCTCTTGTGATGGTAAATTGCATGAGATAAATTAAAAATACTGAGCACATAACTCTAGGCAGAGTAGATGCCACTGACCTGTCCCCTTCTGCATTGCCAACGTATGGCATTCTGCATGTCACCCAGTGTCATGGTCCTTAGGAGGAGACTGAGGTTGAGTGAGTTTCTTCAGCTTCCCTCTTCTTCATCTAACACTTTTGCTTTTTAGCTCCACCTTTACATTTCTCCTATTTTGCTTTTATTTTAGAGGCAAGAAGTGTTTCTCTTTCATTCCAAGGTTAAACTCTTCAATTAGGCTTTTAATTTTCCTCTCTTCCACTTCTCCTGGGACATTGCCCCAGCCATTTGCTTCTTCCGGAACACATTTGCACTCTGTCTCTGTTTGTACTTTCCTCCATACTTAAAAACATAATGAGGTCCATGATATTCAAACAAAAATGAAAGACTAATCTTTGTTATCTGACACTATACTCAGTGCTCTTTTGCTATAATTTTTTAAAAGAATGCTTCTTGTATCTCACCATTTATGCCCTGTAAATCACTTTAGGTTTGATGTCCTTGCTTACCATCCGCTATCTTTTTGAATACTCTGCGATTTCATAGTTATAAAATCTAGTTGCTACTCCTTGGACATCATCTTGTCCAACCTGTGGGCAGTATTTGACGCTAGTGTGGTCTGCTGATGGAACATCTTCACTGGTCTCTTAGACTCAAAATGCTTAAAACCAGTATCATCATTTCCACCCCCAGTTTATTTTTCATAGTTCCTCAGTCTCTAATGAAGATGCTAAAGGTTCATTTGTGACTTTTTCCCTTTCTTCCCACCATACACAATCTGTTGGTCTCTCCTTATCCTCGTCCTCGTCAATTTTATTTCCTGAACCTCTATATCATTTATTATTACCTCATCATATTTAATGGGGTTCTCATTACTTGTCACCTGTGCAAGTGATAATTGCCCCCGTCTTCCTTCATTACAACCACACTTGTGCAATTCTGTCAGATAAATTTTTTAAAAATGTATTTACATCATTGCCTTGTACAAAATCCTCTAATAGCTATCTACTGTCTTTTGAATTAGGTCAATTCAATTCAGTTTACTTCAAATCTTTCTGAAAGACTGTCTGCAATACAAAATTTGCTACCATGGCCGATGGTAAGAGAGCTTCATTGTGTTCTGGACACTGCAAAGCACTTCACAGACCTTATTTTCTTTGCTGCTCACAATTACTCTGTGCGGCGGGGCCCATTATTATTCAGTGTATGAATTTCTTTTTTTTTCCCTTTCTTTTTTTCCCCTGGGTGCTGGGGATCGAACTCAGGGCCTTGCATTTGGCAGGCAAAATGCTCTTCCACTTGACCTAAATCCCCAACCCGAGACAGAACGAGAAGCTGTTATCCCCGCAGCCTAACCACAGAGCCCGCGAGAGAAACAGTCCTGTGAGCCTTCTGCTGTATATAATCACTTGAGTCCCTGACAAACCTCACTCCTTCCTGCCTTCACCCTTTGTATCTTATTTTATGTTAGATTATTGCTGTACCTGATTTTATGCTGTATCTTATTTTATGTTCGATTACATGACAAGTTAATATTTTTACTCTTGTTTTTACACTAGCAATCCTAAAGCAGCAACATAAACTAGAACATTTCAATTGTTTTAAGGAACTAACTCAAAGATACAGAAAATATAGGTATCAATAAACTTTGAAGTTGTTAATGTTTCAGACTTGTATTGCGTTACCCTCAAGGGGTAAAGGTTAGATGGACTCTGAAATAACCACTTAAACAGCTATGTAACATTTTCTTCTTAGAAACACCAAGCAGTTGTTGTTATTTACTCCTTAGGGCAATGTGAGCATCCCAAAGCAGTTTTTATTAGAAAGTAGTTTGATTATATAGTTTATTATATAGCCCTAAAAGGGAAGCAAATTCTGACATATGCTACAGTATGGATGAACTCTGAGAAAAGTATACTATGGGAAGGCCAGTCACAAAAGGACAAATATGAGATTTCAACTACATGAAGTTCCTAGAGTAGGGAAACACACAGCCAGACGTACAATAGTGCTTGCCGGGGGCTGGGAGGAGGGGTATGGGAGCCTGCGTTTAATGAGCATAGAGCTTTAGTTTGAGAAGATAAGAAAGTTCTGAAGGTGGATGGTGGTGATTAATTCTAAGGTAAATGTACTTAATATCATTAACATACTTAAAATGGTTAGGATGATAAATTTTATGTTATTTGTATTTTACCACAATTTAAAAAAAGAATAAGGACTTTGCACAGGTAAAAGAACAACTACAGTACCAAAAAAGAAAGATAAAAAACATAAATCCTTTTCTCTGGTCCAAATACTCTAATTACTATTTGGAACTAATGGAATGATTAGGAGAAACTACGCTGATTTCCACGCTGTGTCATGAGGACGAAGGGTGACGTGAACAACATTTGGTTAGGAAATGAGCTGCCTTTTGTGATCCTGCACTCACATAAGTGTGGTCAGAGGGCTTGATACGGGCCCCTGACACTGGCATGCTGTAGCATGGCTGAGGCAGGACAGAGGCGCTGAAGCACACTAGATAGAGGCAGTGCCCACTGCCACACTGCGGGGGCCTCCAGGGACCCATTCCAGAATTCATTCACTGAAAGAGCTTATGTGGGTAAAACGTCATTATTCTCTGTAATATTGAGAAACCTGAGCTCCTCAGCACCACATTCATGGATATAAAGTCTTTGTTCATAGAATCACAGAAATATGTAAATTTTATAAAAGTATAAACAGTGCTGGATCATATTAAAGGAGAAAATATGAAAAAGAACAGAGCAACAGGATCAAACACAGAGAAAATGTTGGCAGGAGGTGTTGGGGACAAGTGGGAGTATAACTTGCCAAATGCTTCCAGCCTCCAGTGTATTTGCATAACATTAAAATTAGATTTTGACCAATTTTACAACAAATGACTTGGCTTCAGAAGTAAGAGATATAAAGAGATGGCCACTTTTGCTATTGGAAGTCTTCAAAAATAAAAGTAGATTTGAAAATTTCTGTGCATACTTTCAGGTCCACATTTATAGTCTCCAGCTCTTTTTAAGACTGGCCTTAACCCAGGGCATTTCTGTCTATACCAATTAAACCGCATGTTACACTGAAGACTTGACCAAAGGCATCAGAAGCACACAGATGTCTTACCTCCCAAAGCACCAATCTCTCCCTTTAATTGTTTCCCTGTCAGAATCAATCCCTCTCTGGGGTCTGCTTCTGAGGTCCAGCCAATCAACTCCTATGTGCTGACACAGCTCAGCTGGTGCCAAATGGAGCTACTGCCTCAGTCCCCATTAGGGAAACAAAACACGCAGTCATGCCAGACATGGCACCCCACTGTTACAGCAAACATCACAGTGACTTGAAAATTACAGACTTGTCAGAGGAAGAAGGGGGGTTGGAGACCATCTCCTGCCAACCCAGCATTTCCCTGAAGAAGAGACAGGAGGTGAGTGCTCATAGGGTGAGCTAATGACAGAGCCGGGGCCCAGTTAAGGCTTCTGAGCCCGGGCAGGCTGTTTTCATACTGCCATGGCATCTGTTTTTAAATGATCTCTTCATCTGAGCACACGGATTTGTGTAGTCATCTTAATTTTATACTTGATAAAATGTAGTTTACTGGTTATGCGATTCCAAGAATCCAAGATACAGAAAAGAAGAAGAAAAACCTAATTTGTGAATGATAGGCAAGTCATGATGTCAGAGAAGTAGAGGCTATTGAGTATGTATCAGTGCCAAGATACAGTGGACGGTCTTTTGGTAACACAGCATATTCTGAACTGCATGCTTATGTCTATATGAAACATTGTTCTACTGAATCATTCCAATAGAGACCTACGAAGGCCAGGTTTTAATCTAGGCTTAGCTTAGGCTCCAGTCTAAGATTTTCAATGTGAAAAATCCAAAGCAGAGGCTGTAACATAAGCATCCACTCACTAGGCTGCAGTGGCCATTGGCACAACAGTGGCCTCTGGTCTTCATGGCAATAGTATCACTCCAGCTGGGAACTATAATAATCTGTTCCCAGTGCCTGGCTGCTTCCCAACTCAGTGATCAGGTCCCAGTGTCCACGATCCCAGGCAGTACCTGGATTGTGACTGGCCCCAACAAGGCAGTTTAGGATCAAGGACTAAGGTTCTTCTCTGAGACTTGGGCTTCCCAATAAAAGACTCACTCGTATAATAGTGACTTTGGCAGAGTGCATCAATTTTTTTCAGAGAAGAAAAATCTAGAAAAAGTATAGTTGTTCTTTAAAAATCAAACTATCAATTAATTCTGGCCAATCCTCTCATTATTTTCTTTTAAAAATGTTACTATTGAAAAAGTTTGATCACAAATTTGCAGTATAAAATTTCTTTTGGATTAAAAGTAGCCAGAGAGTATAGCAAATTAGGACCATTTAAAACAATGGAGGCCAAAATCCCAATGAATAAATACGACTTTAATTATTCATCTTTGAAGAAAGATCATTAGCCAAAAAAAAAAAAAAGTTTGGTTTAGGACAAATGATTTCATCTAATGAAGATGGGTAAACTAATGGATTCCATAATGGTTTTACTATGGAATTTGTTACAGGGAACAGGATGAAAAGATAAATTTCAACTGATTAATGCATAAAGAAAAGAATTTAAAGAAAATGGATCATTTCACACGTTGATTGGTTCAGTGTTAGATACAAACCTCCAGAGAAAATATCTAAACACATTTGTTACCGTTAGTGTATGCAGCAGATGTCAAGAATACATAAGCCATTGCAGTAAAAGAGTAGCTAAGATAGTAGTGGTACACACGGTACTAGTCAATGACAATTATATTAAAATCCTCCCACAGAGGAAGTACTATATCTTGAAGTAGCTTTCACAGCAAGAACAGACAGTCATGGGTGCTGACCTCAGTGGTTGGTAACACAGATCAGAGAAAAGGAAATGCCAGTTGTGTTATCTTTTCAGTTAATCATGGACACTAACATCAAAAGCTAATTTTAAATACAAAGGCGATGTTCTGGCAATGATAGAGGAGAAGGCATTTACAGCTTCTTAAACAATTCTAAGAAGTAAAGATGAGGAGAAGTGAGAAAAGGGAAGAATGCCAGAAAAATACAAATATTTGACAGATTATTTTCCCTGAGCCAACAAGGCCTTTAATATACTGCTAAGGTAAAACTTCACACACTGAGATTTTCCTGAGATACTTTGTTTTGAAAATACAAGTACAATTCAACTTAATGAAAAACATTTTATATGGATATGAAGAGACAACATATTATATAATAATTTTCTTGACACAGTTAATAGCTGGCTTTTGACATAGAGAAATTCCTTACTTATGTCTCAATTTATTTCCTTTTGCTAAACACTAACCTGTTGTGTGTCATTATAAAACGATGGTCCAGGGGTGTCTTGTGACACCTGTTGGGTGGTCTCTGTATCCCCCTCTTCAGCATACGTGTCCACTGTGTGTGCCCATTAACAAAGAGCCATGTGTTATTCTGAAAAATGCTGCTGTGAGGAGGTTCTTATTTGAAAGATGTCTCCCCTGGGAATTAATAGCACCATGTTGATGCTTGCGCTGTACCAAGGCTAGTCCTCCATCACAAATAGTGCTTACACAGAAGAGAAATATTTACCACGTCAGCGATGTGTATGTATTACTGAACCATTGGAAAAGCTGTAGCCATTAGTAGCAGCCACAAATATGGAAGGTCGAAAAAGATAGGCTCCATAACTTACTATATCCAGGCAATAATTATGATTTTTTCCTTTAAAAATATCACTTTGAATTAATTCGGACAATCCTCTCATTATTTTTCATAAATAAAGCAATGGAACAGATGGCTATGTTTCAAGCCAAGAAAGTTCAAAAATCTAAAGAGTATGACAATTCCATAAATTCCATAGCAATGTTAATGTTCTATTTAAGCAAGGACTATAATACTATGACTTTTGGATGTATAAATAAACTTTGGGTGTTTACTGGGTATTTTCTTATTAACATTCCATTCCTGACCAAAAATATAACAAAGATTTGACAGTACTTCTACTTGTATGATAGCCAAAAAGACTTCTTCACATCCTAAATTATTGAAGTTTTTAAGTTTTATATCCTAAATAGATCATTCTAGCCACTGAACAAAATACAAATGATGGTATGCAATGTAACAAATTGTACTAGTTAATACTTCACCAGAGGCAGTGGGTGCAAGAGAACAGATTTAACACATGACACATACATTTACAAGGTTGTCCTAAAATATTCAAGTCAAATGCAGAAGAGTGCCAAGATTCGTCCATGCGCTGGAGACCTGAAGGATACAGTCAAGGGCTTGGAACTCATGGCAACGTTCATGTAAGACCCTGTCTGGATCAAAAGGATGAAGGATCTGTGCCATAAGGCTGAGGGATCTGCATTAGAGCCAAGATCCTACGCCCAAGATAGGAGTGCAGACCAGAGCTCCCCTGAAGCAAAAAATAGCCATCCTTAGCAACAATGAAGACCCGAGCTTCCTTCAGTGAGGGCAGCCAGGTTTGTATCAAGAAAACCAGCCGCAACAGAGCTTCTACCAGGAAAATCAGCAACAGTGAAGATAAGCAATGATAATCCTCCCCTCCTGTTGTCCTTCTAGACCTGTGCTGAGAAGAAGCCTCAGGTGGATCATCCATGCCCAGAACCATGCTGACTCAATTCAGCTGGGTGTTCCCACCCAAGCTGATCATCAATCAATGTACCACACAAGGAAAACCAAAAGGTATTTCAATAGCCTGTGTCGAAGATATAAAGGGCATGACTTAGTAATGTGTCTAAAAGCAAGGGGAAAAGGGAAAATTTTAAGTATAGAAGTTTAATGAACTATACCTGTTATGATTTGGAACTGGGATGTCCCTTCAAAAGCCTCATGTGTTTGGAAGGTGAGCAGATTGCGAAGGTGCTATACTCCTCCTACACACCTGTTAGCAAGTAGGGCCTGGTTAGGGTCAGGTCACTGGGGCCAGGCTCTGCAAAAGTATACTTCCAATCCTGGCTCTTCGTTCTTCCTCTGCTTCTTGTCTACCATGGCATGAGCAGCTCTCTTCTGCCCAGGCCCCTCTGCAATGTGGTTTCTCCCTTGGAACCAGCCTACCATGGACTTTTGTAAACCAAAATAAACTTCTCCTTTGATTGTTAGGTATTTTGTCCCAGTGATGAGAAACAAGATAAAGACAAATTTTTGTACCAGAAAAGTAAAGTTCTTGCTATGATTATACCTGCTTGACGATGGGCTACAGAAGCTGTTGGGAGTGGTTAGCAGAGAGTTTGCAAAGGTCTGGAGATGCTGGCTAAAGAACTCCAGAACGCTACAAAATGAGCTTGATGGGAAATTCTGGACAGAGTTCAGAAATTCTGGACTAGGCTCAAGTTGTTTCAGTTTGGAACAAGTACTCCACTGGCAGTTGGACTTGAAACGATCTGTGTTATGCTCTGGCAGAAAATTTGTCTACATTTTGCCCCTGTGCTGAGACTTTGCTGGAGACTGAGATTAAAGGCAGTGGACTAATAAATCTAGAGGAGAAAACTACAAGGCAGTCCAGTGTTCAGGTTGTGGCATGATATTGCTGGAGGCTTTTAGCCAGATCTATCATGAAAATCAGAATCACAGGGCAGAATCACAGGGCAAGAACTGAATAAATTGAATTTTTTTCCTGGTGGCTAGAAAGGAAGGGCCTGTAAATTTGGAACCTGTAAGTTGCAGTACAGCACAGCTTGGCTGTTGAAAAGATTAGCATTAAAAAGAAGTCAAGTATTTTGCATTAGAAAAATAGTAAAAGTAGCTTGAAGGTATCTCAGGAATCAGCAAGACCCTCACCCTTCATGGTTCAAGGGTATAAAAGGGTAAACTCCTTGAAAGATTCTTCTTTGAGAAGAGAATCCTGGAGCACCCTGTTCAAGAAGGGCTGTCTAAGGAATTTGTGCCCAAGGATTTGTTTTACAGTGCTCAACCATCCACACACTCAGCAGACACTGCAGTCACAATACCAGGGAGCTTGGCTACAGCTTGAACTAGTGACAGGAACTAGGGTCATCCATATGGTGCTGGTTGACAGGCATAAGGAATGCAAGAGTTGTGACGTCAGAGAGGCAACCCCCCGACCAGATTTCAGCAGAATACCATTCAGTGAGCCTCTGAGAGGGCAGTGAGTGAAACTGTGAGAGGGAAGCCCCAAGTAGAGCGGAGACCCCAGGAAGCTGAAGAAGTTAGGAATGTGGAATGTCTGCTGAGAAATGCTGCAAGAAACGAGCAGAACTATTCCAAGAGGTACGCCATGAGGGTTGCGACTGGCAATGTTGTAGATCTAGAGCCACCCAAGCCCTCTGAAGTCCACATCTTGCCAAAATTTGCTCCAGGTGCTGGACGTGAAGCTCCAGGATTTAATGACCTACTGGCTTTTGGTCTTGCTTTGGGTCAGTTTCTTTCTATCCCCGTCGTTCTCCCTTTGGGAATGGAAATGTTTACCCTGTGCCTTGTATTTCCTTTCAGTGTCTAACTTTGTTTTGGATTTTGACAGAGGCTCACAGCTAAGAGTTTGCCTTGAATCGGAAAGGATTCTTGAACTTTCACCTTTCAGCAATTCTGGAACTGTTAGGACTTCGGAAACTCAAAGAGATTGACTAAATGCATTTTGCATAAAGAGATGGACATGAATGTTTTGAAGGTTAGGGGTGGAATGTTATAGTTTAGATCTTGGGTGTCCCCCAAAAGCCTCACGTCTTCAGAGGTGGGGCTTCTGGAAGATGATTGGATCACGGAGGTGCTCTGCTCATCAACACTTAAACTAACTTGTGATTACATTGCTTGCATGCTAGTCTTGACTGCTTTGCCTTTATCCCTGAAAAAAGAGCCAAGACACTGCAGGCATAAAATTGGGGAGTGATATGGAAAGAGTTTTACTTTAGCATGTGTTGTAACAAGTCTTCAGAAGAGCAGAGAAAATTTATTTGGATGCTCTGAGTTCCACTGTAGAGGCCAAACACACTATAAGATTCAATGAAGAGCCACTGAGCATAAATCTAAAAATTATTATGCTAGTATAACCACACAACTTTATGCCTGATATGTTTGATAGTACTAGCTTGATCCACTCTTGCTTAGGAGATATTTAAGGGGATGACACAAAGAAGTAGCACACTTTGGTTCAAAGAAGAATTCTTTTTTAGCTCACACTTGAAGCAGGAAGATGCTCTTATAGCTAAAAGGAGCCTAAAATCCCTCGCGTATATACAGCACACAGGGATGATGCAGATCAGCTTGCCTTGGTACAAAAGAGGTAGAAAGCAGAGCATGCTCTGAAACAGAGTGCTCACATTAGGAAGAGACGGTACAGCACTGCACCACCAATCCCACATACAAGCAACGTCCACAGGTAAGAAGCAGCCAAACCAGTCCAGATAAGATCATCTGGGACACGCTGCAGGTGGTCCAATCTGAACAGGGCAGAAACTACTCCATAGTTAGATGGAGAAAGGTTATCACGGTTCTCTGGTGGGGAAGAGCTGGCTTTGTTCTCAGGGCCTGTTCTGTCTTCTCCATCATCACTATATTTAAGTGTCACAGTTAATGTGGACAAGTTTTTTCTTTCAGAATGGAGATTCGATCATTCTTAATAATCTCTTTACAATTTTGCAAAGCACTGATTTTAAAACTCATCTCGTATCCAACCAAATTACACCTTCAGGAACCCTACAGTCAGGGTTGTCTAGCTGAGTAAGAGGTTTGATATTTGGAGTTGGAAAAATGAGGTAAAAATCCTATCTTAATAAATTCTGTCTCAATAAATAGCTTGGTGACTGTGAGCTAAGTGTTAAGAGTCCAGCAAGTACTACACCTTGAATGTTTAACACAGTCTTTATAACTTCATGAATGTACTCATTTATTTCACAAGCATTCAGTAAATGGTTACTATCCTGGACACTACAGAGACTTGTTAAAATAGGGTAAGGTTGGAAATATAAAACCTAATCAAGCTGCTACCATAATCTAGAGGAAAACAGATGAATGCCAATAGAGACAATTAAAAGGGAGAAGACAGAATTAAGAGAAATTTAGAAGCAGACAATGATTAATAAGTTTAAAAAAAAAGTACAGCACATAGGACAAATAAATGACTATACATAATGGTAAAAAATTAAATTGGATGGATAGATCTTATCTTGTAGAAAATAATCAACCTACACATTATATACTGAGTCCTTAGCAGTTAACCACACAGATTCTGGGGCAGTGATGGGAACTGATTTAACCAAGTACAAGTCTCACCTCTCTTGTCAAAAAGAGAGATTTGTATCTCTAAAACTGGATTTATAGGGTGGTCAAGGGAGCCAGCGCTGCACATCTCACCCGAACATCATTCCGGACAAAAAAGATAGGCTACTTGGATATAGAAATGTTTATTTACAAGGTGAGGGAAACCTCATTTCTCGATAATTTTGAAGTGATTTAGAAAAACCAGGAGCAAATGAAGGTGGGTCATATGTACAGATGATAGCAAAAGAGTAATCATAAAACACAGTAAAGGGAGTGATAAATGTGAATTACATAACCCATATTTTTCTATTTGCAAAACATGTGACGGATGAGTCAGAACACAGAAAATGTCTGAAAATTTGCTGCAGTACTCTGTATGTGTGAACTGAGGCAGGATAGAAGAAATAAAGACAGACAGAAAGGAGACAAGGAAGGTGTAATTTTTAAATTGCACTTTTAAGGAAACTGGAATTTCAAGACACAATCAAAGTTATCCAAGGTTACAATTCTTTTTTGCAACCCCTAGATCTGTAGTTTTAAGAGTCTTAAATATACTGGAAATCTATAAATTCAGCCTGTGCTTTTCTTCCAATTATATAAAATTTAAAACTCCATAGATTTCCACTCTCGAGGAAATAGTACTATTAATTGGGTACCATATCTCTAAACTCCAAACGCATGCAAATGGCTTGCATTTTAACTTAATGCATGAATAGGTACCATGAAAGATGCTAGGAAGCACATCCTAGATAATCCATCTTGAGCACACACCAAGATCGCATAAATACTACCAACCCCAGACATTATGTATCTCACTCTCAAGCTCCTGCACTCTTTTCTGAATGTGTACTTCTTTGATTCTGTTTAATAAATCTGCCAATTCCTCACACTAAAGAGCCCTGCAGTTCTTTCCCATGATGAGTCAAGAACCTATTCCTTGGGGGGGGTGGCGGTGATGTGGTCCCTGTCCCTTTCTGGGGAGGTTTCTTTAGACTCCATTTGGGGACATGCAATGAGTGTGTGTGTGTGTGTGTGTGTGTGTGTGTGTGTGACACAGAGAGAGAGAGAGAAGAAGGAGGAGGAGGAGGAGGAGGAGGAGAAAGAGGAGGAGGGGGAGGGGGAAAATTAAAACATTTCAGAGCAAGAATCTTATTCAGTGCAATTAGTGTATCAGTCATCTTACACTGTTATCTTTCCTTTATGATGTATATGTCACTACCCAACATACACATGAATCAAAAGATCACATCATACCTCATAATGATGTGCAAATACATGTCAATAAAATATTTTTTAAAAGAATCTAAATCAGTAACTAAAAACAAGAACCAAATTTGGTCCCACAATAAAGAATAGTCCAAAAATCCATAAAATTAGCAAGTTGTCTAAGACATTTTGTATGGATATCTATCTTTTTCTGGGTAAAGTCTGAGCTCATTTTTCACAAATCTAACACTTGTAATCTTAGTTACATTAAACAAGACAGACAAATTAGTCTGCATTTATTTATGGTCCTAAAGAATTTCTCATTGAATTTGTTTAGTCCAATATTATGATGTAATTCATAACATTTAATTTATATCTTTCTTTTTAGAATACATATATTACATAAAATATGTTTCCAAAATGAGATCTTCCCCTTTTCCTACCAAAAATGCTGAAGAGAAAAATCTACAGTGGAACAAACTCATGGAAGGAATGCTGTAAAAATGTCAAGGGGCTGTTTGGAAACTACATGTTCATATTAATCGCCCAAATACTCATATCCATAGGGCTTTTATAATTAGAGTTTATAATAATGGATTATAATATTGTTGATTAGCATAAGGAGATAGATTCATTTTTGCTAAATTATTTTTGTGAAGGCAAATGTTGAAATAATTATTAAGGTTTCAAACAATGAATAACAAACTCCTTAGCATGGAAAGGTACAGATGTATTTACTGAAAATTCTTACAATAGTAAGCATTGAAACAAACAAGGTATTAAGATTAAAGTTTAATTGATCTGAAAAGTTGTATAAACAAATCATTCGAAACCTGAGTTTTATGGTTAAAAACAATTTAATTATGTTTTCTGCATATTTTAGCTTTTTTCCATGATGGGGAGGAATTCGGGGCTTTAATACATCCTGGATATTCCCAGCCCTTATGTGACCTACCAAGATATTCCCCAGCCCTTATGTGACCTTTTAATCCTTAGCTTTACAAAATGTCAAAGAGCTTCCCCTTACAAAAAACAAAGGTATCATAAGAAAGATCTACTATGAAAGAAAATAATTTCTACATAGATTATCTGTAATCAGAATTATCACATGAGTAGTTGGCTCTCTTTATAAAATGTATTTGGAAATAACATTTCAAAAATGTATTTAGGATACTTCATTCTTCAAATTTTAAGTTAAAATATTGCTGGAGATATCACTGAAGAAAATAATACTTTGAAATGTTGTTACTTTTCAAAGTTCAATTTCTGAGTCTTGGAATGATTGAAAACAAAATGACAACTGTTAAATACTTTACATATTTTCTAGTATTAAAGTGAAAAAGTTAGTTATAATATTAGCGACTATAGGATATAAAATAGTTACTAAAGACAATACGAAAAGATGATTTTGGGGGTGACTGAGATGAAAAAGGAAAAAAATTCCAATTTGGCAGTTCCAAAGTAAATGGTTTGTGAAAATAGCAGTAATCCTATTTACTGACATTTTAACACCAGAGCATTTTCAAATCTTAAAAACATTTTTATGTGAGACAAGACAGTTGTATTAGATGGATCTTTTGAGTGGTCATCTTCTTGGGAAGACCAACTTCAACGATTAGTGGAGAGACACTGTGCTTATGCGAGGAAGTGCCTTCATGTGTGAGGAAGATGTTATAAATAGGAATAGTGCGTCTGCGAACACACACACACACACACACACACACACGGCACCATGCTTCTTTAATCCCAATTACTTTCTGCATTTTGCGAAAGCTGCCATAACATCTCCTGTGTTATTGATTTTGTATATATTTCTATTCAGCTTTGTTGAGAGCAAACGGTTTAGCTTTTCTGGAGTTTATGCAGTATTCCCAACTGTGATGTCAATTCTGTGGCAGAGTAATGAAAAACTCTTGCTCTGAAGTCATAATTGCTGAAGTGAAACCAGCTTTTGCCATCTGCAAGTTTCATGGCTTTACAGAAGTTATGTAACTTCTCCCAGGGTCTCTGATTCCTATTAGCGAGCTGTGTTACAATAGCGCGGGGTCCAAGGGGTACCCACTAAATCCACAGAAGGTTCTCCGCGGGGTGCGAGACTGTAGCTCAATACACACGCAGCAAATATCAGCCATTGCATTACTAAGAAGCTAAAAGAAATGTAAAGTAGCGGAAAGGAATATAACCTAGCTTTATTATTACAGCAATACTTTCAGAGGAGCGCCATAGGAAATGATTTAGTATCTTGGAGTCCTGAATTCAAAACCCTTAATCCCTAGGCAAAATACATGGACTCTTTAAAGTTACTGTGAAGTTCAGAGATAGCAAACGTAGAGTGTGAAATATCATTCCAGGTTATTAGCTCAGTAAGTGGTAGGAAGTACTATTATTCCCGTCATCATCACGGTTTCCTAAATTTATTTCCTGTCCACTTTGGCTTGACGCGTGGAGGCTTGAGGTTAACAGGTTAACGTAGAAGTTACCTATGGTTGTTTGGTGGGGGAGGCTAACTTTGAGATCAGTTCGCACCTCTCAATATTCCTTTTCACTTCAAGGGGACCGACCCCTTAGGTATCTGCAGGTCTTCCCTCCTCCTCTGCCAGA
>PVJO010023108.1:0-26717 GCA_004026905.1 Hystrix cristata | reverse complement strand
TTTTTTTTTTTTTGATAGTTCATTTTTTAAAGCAGTGAATAATACTCCATTGTTTCACTCTATCACAGTTTATACATTCACGTATTGAAGCACATCTTGTTTACTTTCAAGTTTTAGCAATTATTAATAAAGCATGTGTAGGTTTTTGTGTGGACATACATTTTCAGTTCATCTAGGCAAATGCCAAAGAATGCAATTGCAGATTGTATGATAAAAGTATCTTTAGTTCTGTAATCATAAATAGTTAAAAACAGAATGTATTGGAACAAAGCTATCTTTGTAGTATACCTTTCTCAGAGTACCAGTGGCTGGATTACCACAACACTTCAGTTACTCTTACCTCACTGATGAGGCTTTGAAGAATTCCCGTGTCTATTCAGGGGTCAAGGAAGCAGTGTCCATGCCCAGACCTGGAAACATGCTCAGAAAAGGCCTCTGGTGACCAGGGTTTCCGTGTTGACCAACCTTCAGACTCCACACAAGGAGAAAGTGAAAACGAAGGAAGGGCTTTACTTGGCTCAGCGCAGTGTTGAAGGGTTGCCCTGGTCTGCAGAAACCTAGAGTTTGTTTTTCTTTTCCCTTTTTGGCTCCTGGTATTTTAGGAAATCTTTGCCTAAATGCTACAATAGTGAACACAGACTCCAGTAACCACATAGGACAATGGATATAGAGTTTACAAGAATAATTTATAAAAATCACTGACCAATCAGAATAATAGTAGCTACATCAGACTCCAAAGAGGGGGCAGAATCTGGAATGTTCCATTTTTAAGAAAAAACAGGCATACAAAGAAGCAAAGTGTGGTATATTTCGAGGGAGTTAAAACAAAGTACTGCACTTCTGTGGAAATCCAGGCATTAGACTTAGCAAAGATTTCGATGAACTATTTTAAGTATGTGCAGCAAACTTAAAGGACAGCATGGACGAAGAGTTATAGGAAACTGGGAGAACATAAAAAATATAAAAAGGAATAAGAGAAATTGTAGAGCTGAAAAGTTTATTAACTAACAAAAATTTGACTAGAGGGATTCATAGCAGATTTGAGCAGGCAGAAGAAGAATGAACTTGAACTTACCTACTCAGAGGAGCAGAAAGAGGAACAGAAGACAGATGAACAGCCTACAAGACCTGGGGACACCCTCTTAGTATGCCAGAAAGAGAATGGTATGGGAAGAACAGTCCAGGAATAACAGCCAGTCTTCCTAGATTTGGTGAAAGCATGACTTTTATTTTTTTATTTTTTTAAATTTATTTTTCTGAAAGCATAACTTAAAAAATTGAAAACCTCATAAAGCTCAAACTCCAAGCAGGAATGAGTAAACAGTGTTTTATGTTCATAAAATGGATACCATTCATCTTTAAAATGAAGTGTTACATTGCCGGGTGTAGTAATACTGCCTGTAATCCCACCACTTGAGAGACTGAGGCAGGAGGATCGCTGTGAGTTCAAGGTCAGCCTGGGCTACATAGTGAATGTGAAGCCAGCCTGAACTACATAGCAAGATGCTGTTTGAAAAAAAAAAAAAAGAAAGAAAGAAAGAAATACTACAACATAGATGAACCTTGAAAATAGTGTATTAAATTAAAGAATCTAGACAAAAAAGGACCTATAATGTATGGGCCCTTTTATATGGAATCATCTTTGATGAATCCAGACACAGGAAGTAGATTAATGGTTTCAGATGGTCAGGGCGGGAGAGGTGGACCTTCTCTGCTTACTGAGGAAGGGGCTTCTTTGGGGACATGGGAAGCATTTTGGAGCTGGCGCAGTGGCACTCCTGGAGTCTTAGCTGCTTGAGAGTCTGAGGTTGGTGGGTGGATTGCTTGAACCCAGGAGTTTAGACCAAACTGGGCAATGTATCATGACACCATCTCAAAAAAGAAGTGTTGGAATTAGAAGTGAGGTTTGTATAACGTACATGCACCACATTCCACTCAGTTAGACATAGTAAAATTGTTAAAATTATGACTTTTAGGTGCAGTTTACCTTAATTAAAAACAAAAGAATAAAAGGAACTAATAATGTTACCTATGTGACAGAGTTGTTGTGGGATTTAGCATGTGATATCAGGTACCATATAGCCTACCTGGCATAAAAATGTTATTTTTACAGGGTCCGAATTTCTGCATTCCAGAGTTAAGTGTACACTGTCAAATCCTGGACTGTGAGAATTAATCACTACCTTTTGAAATTTTTAAGTGGTATTTAAGATATATAAAATTAATAGCAGAAGGGTTGGGGATTTAGCTCAGTGGTAGGCTGCAAGGCCCTGAGTTTGATCCCCAGCACCCCCCAAAAAAAATTAATAGCAGAGTAGTTTATTACACTACACACAGTTTTATTGGTTAATGAACAAGTAAAGTTCAGGAAGGGTTGGTAATTATAATAGTAGAACAAGTGATACTCAGCATGACTTTGAAGCTGTGAAGTTTTCTTGGGAACTGAGTTTTGTCAGACTGTAAGAGAGATCAAAGTAAGAACATGAGAGATGTATATATGTATTACTGGGAATTACGAGGAATATATAAAACATATATATAAAACTATCATTATAAATATTTGTAAATTTGTTTATATATTTATTAATTACCGGGGATTAGACCCAGGACTTTTACACTGAGTTGGATCCTAAGCCCTTTAAAAAATTCTTTTGAGACAGAGCCTGGCTAAGTTGCTCGAATTTCGAATCTTCCTGCCTCAGCCTCCCAGTGTGCTGGGATAATAGTCATGTACCACCATACCTGTGTTGCACTTATATTCTTTAGTTAATATAGCAATCTACTAAATGTATAGTTGAATCACTTAATCTGATTTGACACTTGGGATTTGTATCATGAGGTACATTTTTGAACTCTTACCAGTTTTTTCTTGAGTTGTATGACATTTTCAGCATTTAAGAACTGGTTCCACAGAAAAATTTATAAATGTGTAAAATCTGTTACTCACATTAAGGGGTTTCATAGATGAGTAAAATTTACCCAGATTCTCTGAATAAGAGTCTAAGATAAGGCAAGAATAAATTGCAAGTCTAAATAGCAGTATCTCCTTTCGTGCACAGGGAAGACGTTTTCTTTGTCATCTCTTTAATTTTTTTAGTCTTGTGCTGGGGAAGACTAGTGTATGTAGAAGGTGAGTCCCTGCCCCTCAAAGGCAGGGTTTGGAGGCTATCAGCTCAGCCTCCCTGACTCCAGAGTTAGTTGATTCTCCATACATAGAGCAGTGCAGGATTAAATTTTCTAGTTCAGCGGGAGCCTGTGTCAGCAGAAATTGTGGTAATCTCAGGAAGGATCCTGAGCAAAAGGAATTAGATTCCGAAATTGATGTATATTATTTACATTGACTGAGGTGCATTTTTTTAGCTGATTGAAATATTCCTTATTTTCATGCAAACTTTGTAAAATACAACCTAGCATGGTCTAGGGATTCAGTTTAGTGATTTTACTTGAAGTTTACTTTGTAAAAACAAATACACCAAATGTGACTTGTATGTGTAACAGGATACAAGGCGTCCTGTTTTAATATTTTATAATCTAGTCTACTTTACTGTCTAGTTAGATTTGTTGTTCCTCCTGTTTCAGTGAAAGTGATAGAGTCTACCTTGCTTCTGGGGCACATCCTGTTTCATGTTATGTGCTTTTAATTTGTAGGACATGAAGGTTTCATGTCTTTCTTTCATCTCCAGGCAATGCATGAACCACTGCAAACTTGGCAAGATGCGCCATACATCTTTATTGTACATGTTGGCATTTCATCCTCAAAGGAGTCAGTAAAAGAAAATTCACTACGTAATCTTTTTACCAGTAAGTTCATTGCTTTTTTAAAGTTTGTATTTTCTACTTGTGTCATACATGGTAGATGGGGTAAAATTGCTTTCAAGTGAAAAAATAATTTGGTAAGAATGTTTTTGCAAAGTAGAAACATTAGAGGAGAACTAGTAACATCTTTCTGCATTCAGTATTATCAGGTGGTTCATATGTGCTTCTGAAGTACCCCAGGTACCAGATCGAGCTTTTCTTCCTTTGGTCCTCCTGCTTTTAAAATTTTTGATTAGTATCATGTTCTCAGTATTCTCTAAACTAGAATTGTCAAAATTTGGTCGGGACCAGGTACGGTGGTGCATGCCTATAATCCCAGAACTCAGGAAGCTGACCCGGGATGATTACTGCCAGATCGAGGCCAGCCTGCACAACATAGTGAATTTAAAGCGAGTCTGAACTGCTTAGCAAGACTCTGTCTCGTAAAAAAAACACAAAAAAACCTTGGTCACCAAGTCAAAACTTTAAAAAATTTCATTAGCATTTGTACTTTTCTGATGTTGCAACAATTTTTTCTTACATGTTCTCCTTCCTGTTGGTGGAGTTTGTGGAGTCATCACTTATACCTGGAGTTTGTGGGAACTCCCTCTGTGGTTGTATTTTCTGTGGTTTGCACTGTTTCTTCTTTCTCCCTGGCAGTTTCCTTTCCTACCTTGTTTTCTCAGGTACAATAGTGAATAGAAACTGATGGTGGCCATCCTTGTCTCTTCCTGACTTTTTTGGCAATATTCGTACATTGGCCATAAGTGTGATGTTTACTGTAGATTTTTCAAAATATTCTTCATTTGGTTAAAAATGTTCTTTTCTATTCCAAGTTTACCAAGCACTTTCCTTTTCTTTTTCTTTTTCTTTTTTTTTTTTTTGACCCTGCCTCAAAGGGTTATCCATCCCTTGAGTGAATGGTAGAACTCACCTATAGTACCGTTTTGACATGATGTTCTTTTTGTCTACCCTCCTTCCCCAACAGATTTAAAAAAAAAATTTTTTTTTTTTTTTTTTGGCAAGTTCTTGCTATGTAGTTTGGGCTGGCCTTGAACTCACTCTGTAGTCCAGGCTGACTTCCAAGTCAAAGCAATCCTCCTGCCTCAGCCTCCTGAGTGGTGAGACTATGGGTGTGTCCCACCATGCCTAGTTTACCATTTCTTTTCTTTAGTAGTAATAAGTGTTTTTAGTTTTTGTTTTCTTTGAATCTTTTTTCTTTTTTTTTTGAGAAATCATTCATTTCACTTAAAATTTCCAATTATTATTGTTTTGTTTTGTTTTTTTCAGACAGAGTCACACTAGAGGTTTAGGCTGGCCTTGAACTCACTATGTGACCCTGGCTGGCCTTGAACTCGTGGTTCTCCTGCCTCATCTTTTAAAATGCTGGCATTATAGGTGTGCACCACCACACCCCACAAGATTTTTAATTATTTACAAATTTATTCATGGTATTTCTTTACAGAAATCTGTGGTATCTGTAGATTTTACAATCCTTAATACTTGCTTTTGCTTTTTTAACTTGTTAAATCTTTTTAGAATTCTGTGTTGTATTTTTATACCAGTGAATTAGCTTTTGTCTTTGTTAATTTCCCAACCATTTGTTTGTCCTTTTTATTTAACTTCTTTTATTTCTTTTATTGGACTTATTTTTAAACTCTGTTTCTGACTCTTGTGTTGAAAGTTTAACTCCCAATTTAGAAATGGGTCTTCTTATGCCCCGTAGCGGGCCAGAGTGTCAGATCTTGGCAAGCTAGTGAGTGGCCTGGCATGCGTCTGGACTGCTGAATATCTGTGTGCTTCTTCCTGTCTCTAGGCCCACAGCCTGTTCATGGTTAATATAGTCTTGGGGAACAGTTGCTGATATTTATTGTTACCTTTTTTTTTTTTTTATTTGAGAAGGATGGAAGAGAAGCCCTGCTCCATTCTACTTTAACCTCTTCATGCATTGAACCTGGCTTTGGTCCCTTCTCTTTTTCTTTAGATCCTACTAATTTCCATGCTCCACTGAGAACTACATTCAGAACTACTGCAGCCTGCTTTTGGGCCCAGAGTCCAGTGTGAACATGCATTTAGCTTTCTAAAGCAGTTTTATGTTCTCTTCATTAAAACCTTTGGTGACTCATCATTGCTTATAAAGTGTCCACATTTTGCAGCAAGATATGTAAAGCTCTTTACAACTTTTTCCAGTTTACTATGTCAAAATCCTACTGTATGGTACTATGTATAGTCTCAGACTAAATGTTTTTTAAATATACCACACAGTTTCAAAATTTTTTGCAGTGCTGAGGATTGAACTAGGGCCTTGGATATACTGTGCTAGCACTCTGCCACTGAGCTGCATCCCCAGTCAAAACTTTTTGTTTGTGTTATTTTCTCTCTCTGGAAGGCTTTTAAATCTGTCTTGGAAAGTACATACTCAGCCTTCTGGATCTGGCTCAGAAGAAGGGTTCTCTGGTTATTGCCCAACTCCCTTTTCCTGCCAGGTGCTAATCTACTAGATGGCAGAAAACATTTTACTCATCTTTCTCTCTGCCGTGTTTTTCTTTTTCCCTGCCTCTTTTTTATTTCTTTTTCTTTTTCCTTTTCTTTTTTCTTTTCTTTTTTTTTTTTTTTGATGCTGGGGATCAAACTTGAGGCCTACCACTTCCTAGGCAAGCACTCTAACCACTGAGCTAAATCCCCAGCCCCTCTTTTGCTTTTTCTTAAATAGCAGATAGTTCTTTATTGTAACTGCCCAACTCTGCCATGCTGGTGCAGAGGCTTAGAGTAAGCAAAAAACGTGGCACAGATACTACTGCCTTAGTTACTTTTCTCATAGCTGAGACAAAATACCCAACACTCAAAATTAAAGGAGCAAAGGTTTATTGTAGCTCACAATTTGTAGAGGTTTCAGTTCATAGTTAGCCAGCTCCAAGGTAGGGCAGCATGGCAGAGGGGCAGTGCAGAGGAGAAACAGTTCATGGCAAAGCAGGGCAGGCAGAAGGCAGCAAGCAGCAACAGCAGCAAGTAACAAGCAGCCACCCCTTTTCTGTCCCTTGTATTCTATCCAGGCCGCCCACCCTTAGAGAAGGTAGCACTTACACTCAGGGTGGGACAGCTTTAATCCTAGCTTTGCAGCATGAATCAGTCCCAGCATCACACACTCTAAATTCAGCTACCTCCAAAAAGTCCCCCCTATGACCACATGAGCTTTGAGGAGACTCTAGATAAAAGCCATAACAACTACTTACTTGTTCTTATGTTAAGTTAGCAAAATATATAGATTTAATAACCAGTTCTGAAATTTTTTTGATTGCTATTATGGGTTGTTCCTTTTTCATTAAGTATTAGACTTGGTTTACTTTCGATAATGTTATGTCCTTTTGCCTGATAAACACTACTGGAAAATTTTGATCAAATGGCAGTTAGCATATATCTGTCTCTAGAGATGATCTCCTTTCATGTAAATCAGATTTTCATTTATTGATCATATCAAGAAGCTTCTCAAATATTTGTTATCAAGTGTAGTCTTTTTTTAAAATAAAAGATAATTTATTTGAAGGTGGGAAAAAGTGGGGGAGGGGAGAGAGAGAGAACAGACATGGCAGACAGCCTCTCTGGATGAGTAGAGAGTATTTGAAAGTGAGTAACTTCCGGATTTCTTTTCTATAGCTGCTTTTATTGAGATCCTTGTCCCACGTAGGCTCCTGGAATCTGATTGACTTCTTGGCTCATCTTTCTGGTCACATGCAGTCATATGACTTTTCCTGTTGCTTGGTGGAGGCTAGGATATGGGTGGGAGCTTTAAGGACAGGTTATTTAGGTTTAAGTTATTAAGTAAAGGGGCTTGTGTTGATCATGCTACTTGAGACCTCCCTGATATTAGTTTCTTTGCCTTTGTCTTTCTGATTGCTCAAGGCAGAGGCTGCTGTCCTGAGGAAGTCTTTCCATTAACTTCTAACGAAGCTCAAGGAGGCCTTCATCCTATCTTTTTCCTATCTACAGGACCCCTGTCCCTACATTCCCTGCTCTGAAACAACCATCCAACTGCTGTTGGAGCAACAGGCAGTGTGGCTTTTTCGAGCTTAATGGGATGGTAGTTGGGGAGCAGCAGATGGAAGTCTTTAGCATGGAGGTTCATCTGATGGGCCTTGGTGGAAGAAGTAAAAAGCTTATGTATGTCCTGATTTCTGTAATACGCTTTAGAAACTCACAAATTAAAGTTTGCAGCCATTGTCTAGCAGTCACAAATTACATGTTAGTAAAGTCACATTTGTCAGGTTTTCCTCTCTCACACAAACATGACAGAAGAGAAAGGCTGAGTAAAAAAAAAAAGAGAAAGGCTGACTAAAACCTTTTCTTCCCTTAGGTAGCACATATAAGGCACAAGTGTAACTCATTCCTTTGATAGCTATTTTCATGCGTTAAAGGCAAACAGTTTTGCAAGCTGCCTCAGCCCGACCTTCTGGAGGATTGTCTAGCAAGCCAAGGAGCTCCAAAGCTAACTCTTAGTGAGTTGGAATGGAAAGAGAGCGTAAAAACTCCACTCAATAAAGAATCAGAGAGCCAAAGCCTTACCTTCCCAGCCCATGCCCCAGTTAATGTTACATCTGGGGAGGGTTGTACACCATGCCACACTATGCCACGCTGTAACATACATCTAGGGGTGGACAGCAAGCCCCTACTCTGCTGGAACTTGCAGCTCCTGGTGATCCTAAACCCAGCGTTGGTAAAAGAACTAAAGAAGCGGTTTAAAGTAAAAGAAGACAATTTATTTGAAGGTGGGAAAGGGGGAAGGAGAGAGAACAGACATGAACAGACATGGTGGACAGCTGCTGTGGACGAGTAGGGAGTATTTGAAAGTGAATAACTCCTCAAGTACAGTCTTAATATAGTTTTAAAATAATTTTGTCAGTTACACACAATCATAATAGCCGATATGTTTGCTTCAGAAAGGCAAATCTGTCTTTTAGATTCATGTTGCTATTATTTTTTTGGCTTCCTTAGTTGTTATTAGAGTTTTTGTGTCCATCTGAAGTTTTGAGTTCTTTTTCTTTTGAAGTGAGGCTTCTGGGTACATGATTGGAAGCTGGATAGTGTTTCACCTTATTTTATTAGGAAGGGCGCATGATTTCTGGGAGTGCACAGGAATTTTAGGCTTCTGAAAATAGTATCTTAATGTAGCAAAATCACATAAAATTGGAGTCAGGAAAAAACCAGGGAAATACAAGTGAGGGACGGGATCCAAAGGTGGTGACACAACAAAGAAAGCAAATGCCAAAAGGCATATTAGTGATATGTGGGGAGAAAAAGTATATATGAAGTGTGCTTGGAGTGTAGAGGCAGCAGGGAGCCTCTGGATGGCAGTCGGAGAAGGCTTTGTGCAGGAAGCCTCGTTGGTTGAGTCTTGAGCGGACAGGAGTTTGGAGAGAAAGGCGACCTTACTTTTGCCTGGAGGAGCGGGTTGAAAGTCTGTGCAGGACACGGGTGACTGAGAGCGCTCAGTGGCTCTCTGTGCTGCACACATGTAATGCGCTGTTCACCGGAATTGAAGTGGACAGCAGTATGTGACCCAGTGAAAGTGTTATTAATTCATCCAACAAATATTAGGTAGCATTTTTATTTACATTTCTGAGTCTGTTAAATTAATTCTGAGGACTCTGTTTTGGCAGTGACTGTTGAAGTGAAGGGTCCCTATGGATACCTCACACTTGAAGACTATCCTCTGATGATTGTAAGTAACCATGTATTTTGGGGGGGTTTTTTTTTGGTGGGGTTTTAAATTTTATTTATTTACTTATTTATTTTGGAGGAAAGAGTATTACTGTATGACCCTGGCAGTCCTTGAACTCGCTGGGTACAGTAGGCTGGCCTCAAACTTGCAATCTTCCTGCCTAAGCATCCCTGAGGACTGGAACCAAAGGCATACGCCACCATCCCTGGCATGAATTTTTATATATTTATATATATGTATATATTTTTTTTTGAGGGGGTTTGTGGGAATCGAACTCAGGGTATTGCTCTTGCTAGGCAAGCACTCTACCACTGACCTAAATCCCCCATCCCATGAATTTATATTTTTAATGTCAGTATTACATGAGTTTAGCTTTAGAGCTTGTCCATGTTTTCTGGCAATATTCTTTTTTAAAGAATGGTTCCTGCACAATTGAGAAAATGTTCCTTGAAGTTACAGATTTCTCATTAGACTGTGACCTTGGCATATTTAATGCCCCTCTAGGTCTTGGTTTTTAATCTGTAAAATGAAGAGGTTAATATCTTACAGATTTTGGCCTTGGGAAGTAAGTCAAAGGTCCTCTCACGTTTCACATTCTCTCAAGGATCTACAGCAAGGCAAATCTTGCCATAACCCTGTAGTTTCTGAGACTGTTAAAGTAACAAAGTGGCCACGCTTCTTCCTCTTCACTGTGTGCATGTGGGAGAAGTGTATACACCTATTTCTAAGAATATCCTCAGCCTGTTTTCAGGCTAGCCTTGTTAATGGTTGCTGACCTTCCTTTCCCTTTGAGTTTTCTCACTGAGTTGTGTTTTATGACACTGGATGCGTGCCAACCCCTGTAGTGCCTTTTTTCCTCTTCTGCATTGTCTTTATTTACACAATTTTGAGCCGTGAGCTGAAGAAGCTGTTGATACAGGAGAGCAGTCACTCTTGAGGAGAGTCCTTGTGTTGTCTGCCCTGCTCAAGAGAGGGCTCTTCATGTTTACTTATAACTCGAAAGATACAGTTACCGTTCAAGTAAAAGATAGAATATATACTGTATATTCTTGTAGTTTGTTAAGGCTGTGTATTGATTCTAAATAGAGATACTTGGCTCTTGGCCCTAATTCTCCTTTTTTGTCTCTTCCCCCTCGGGTGACAGTTCTTCATGGTGATGTGTATAGTGTATGTCCTGTTCGGTGTCCTGTGGCTGGCATGGTCTGCCTGCTACTGGAGAGATCTCCTGAGAATTCAGTTTTGGATTGGTGTTGTTATCTTCTTGGGAATGTTTGAGAAAGCTGTCTTCTATGCAGAATTTCAGAATATTCGCTATGAAGGGGAATGTGGTATGTAATACCAATATATTAGCAGTTTGAGTCATTGATGAGATGTGTGAAAATTTTTGTAAGGTCAGCAGTCATTAAATAGGTTTACATTTTCAGATGCTTAGTTATTAGACTAACTTAAGCAGAATCACTTAGGATTGTGACTTTTTAGATTTCATAATTTAGAGGTTTAGTTATATGAGAGTAAATTTACTGAAACTCAAAGTTTAAAAAGTAGTGGCTATTTTGGGAATGATTATTACCATCATCAACTGTCAATTGCCATGATATGTAAGTCACCATTATGTACATCTCAGGAAGAAAGTAAACAATGACAGTTTAATTGTAAGATCCCTTTGATTTTATTAATTCATTTATTTATTTGTTTGTTTTTAAGACAGGGTCTCACTATGTAGTTTAGGGTGGTCTTAAACTCACTGTGTAACCTAGGCTGGCCTTGAACTCTTGGCGATCCTCCTGCCTCAGCCTCTTGAATGCTGGGATTGCAGGTGTGCGCCACCATGCCTGGCATAAACCTTGATTTTAAAGATCTTAAAATGTAGGCGGGGATGCATCTAGGAATTAATAAAAATACAATACTACCAGCCAGGTAGGGAGGCTGAGGCAGGAGAATCTTTGCAACTTAGAGACCAGCCTGGTCTGCATAATGAGTTTAAGGCCAGCCTGAACTACATAGTGAGAGCCTGACCCAAAACAAAACAATACAAACAAACAAAAAAACCCAAAACCCTACAATAATTCCAAGAAAATAGGAAGAAGCTTGTGGTTTAGTAAGGTGAACTGATTCTAACAGAAATTCTTTTTTTACTGAAGTTGATTGAAATAGCTTCAGTTCCCTCTCATGAGACCATGTGAATATTAATAATTATTGTTTTAAGTTACACTAATTAGATCTTTTCCATGTCTTTGAGAGGGTTCAGAAATAATAGATGTGAGCTTGAAAACCATACACATGCACACGTGTGTGTGTGTGTCTGTGGGTGTTTTGTGCTTTTCCATGCATAGCCATACTTCATGGCTTTTAGAAGTGGTAGGGAGACTCCATTAGTGCCAGAGGGTGAGATATTCTGTTACGGTTTTAGTGGAGCTGGGAGTGGGTGAGGTGGGAGGCAAGCATGCCCAGATCATGTATGCAGGTGAGCCTGTGGCTTTTGTGCTTTTGACAATTTTGTAGAAGTGTTGTTCTTAGTAGGATGAATGCTAGTGCTTATCCTACAGTGTTGGTGATTTACGTTTTGGCATTGGAATTGAGCCTTTTGCTGAATTTAGAGTATAGCACCATTTCTCCCTTTCTTCTTCCACATAGTTCAAGGTGCCTTGATCCTTGCGGAGCTGCTTTCAGCAGTCAAACGTTCTCTGGCTCGAACCCTGGTCATCATAGTCAGTCTGGGATATGGCATAGTCAAGTGAGTATTAATTTCCTCTGTGAGAGAGCTAACTAAAATACTGACTAAATTGAAACACTGTGTCACATTCCCAATGTCATAATTCTGGAAGAGTTGATAATTAAGAAGTCATTCTCAGAAAAGTTACTTGAAATTTTTTAGCATTATAAGTGTTGGGAAAATTTACTGGTTTGTGCAGGGCAGATCTACAGTGTAGCAAATGATGTCTAAACTAAACTCTTAGAATAAATTTAAGTGGCTTTTCCAGAACATTTTGTCAAATCAAGACTTTTTATAGGAAGAGCACAACTATCTGATAAGTTTTCTTTTTTCCCCAGAAAAATTTTATTGAGTGTCCCATATATTAGGCATTGTTCTAGGTCCTTGGTAAATGGTAAAAGATTTACAGCTTACATTTGCAGTTTATGCAGACATAATTGAAATAATTGAGCTGAATATGTGAAGTCCCTAAAAAGTGCTGTGGAGCAGAGAAAGCAGAGTAGGGTGACTGGGAGTGCTAGACAGGGGCTGGAGTTAAATAGGGTGGGCAGGGATTGCTTTGCTTTGTGACGTTTAAGCAAAGACCTCAAGTAAGAGAGGGAGCTGAGATGTGATCAGATTCTGAATATGCTTTGAAGGTTAGAGCCAGTGGAATTTCCTGGTAAACCAAATGAATGATGTGAAAGACAGTAGGAACAAAGGATGGCCTGATCAAGTTTTGGTCTGATTAGGTTTCAGGAAGAAATTGACATTTGCTGGGTTCAGGAAGCACTCAGGTAGCATACGTTTGGGTTGTGCAGGGTTAGGAGTTCAGCTAAATATCCACATGGAAGAGGTAAGGGAGAATGGTGGGGCAGAGATAATAAGTTCAGACGTCATCAAGATTTAGATGTTACTGAAAGTCATGAGACTAGATTTGGTCACCAAGAAGATGAATGTTTACAGAGAAGAGGTCCCAGAACTGAGCTCTTGAACGTTTTCTGTTATTTAGAAGTCAATGACATGAAGTAGAGCTAACAGAGGAAATGGGAGATCAAGCAGTGGTGGGACATGAATTGAAGATTGTGTTCCAAGGAGGAGTGATTGTGTCAGGTGCTGTAGATAGTCCAAGTAAGGTGATTGAGAAGTACTCATGGGACTTTACTGCATGTTAGTTGTGTTAGTGACTGTAACAAGAACAGTTCTGATGAAGTGTTAGAGACAGAAGTCCAGTTGGAGGGAGTTCAACAGAATAGGATGAGGGAATTGGAGTTAGTCAGATCTATAGTTATCTGAAGAAGTTTACCCTTAAGTGGGATTAGAGGAATGGTGGAAAGTCATCTCGATTCCTAAAATGCATTTATTTATTTAACAAATATTTAAGTGCTTCCTGGATGCCAAGAAATATTCAAAGTATCTAGAGTTTAATAGTAGAGGGAAATTATCCATGCCCTTACACAGTTTACTTTTTCTAGTCCATAACAAAAAAGAAAGGGGGAAAAAAGGTTTAGGCAGGTGTGAGTTAAGCCCTGTGCATTTCATTTCAGGCCATGCTACACTAATGAATCACCTGGGAATTTTGTTAAAATGTGGATTCTGAGTCAGTAGGATTTCAGTGTGTGTGTGTGTCTGTGTGTGTGTCTGTGTGTATGTGTGCACGTGTGTGTCTGTGTGTGTGTGTCTGTGTGTATGTGAGTCCCTTGAACCCAGGGCCTCACGCTTTCTAGGCAAGTGCTCTTCACTGAGCTACATCTCCAGCCTCTTTTTATTTTTTTTTTTAATTTTAAGATAAGATCTAGGTATGTTGCCCAGGCTGGCCTCAGCTCTTTATCCTCCTGCCTCAGCCTCCAGAGTAGCATGTGCCACAATGCCTGGCTAGGATTTTTTAAAATTAAGGATCTAAGACTTCCTCTTTCAAACAAAAGTTGCTCAAAAGGCTTTTTATCTATCACTGGGCTTTGAGCTTGCAAGTGTACTGTTTGTTTAGTGAACTGCCGTAAGATATTTGATTATGTTAAGGAATTATTAACATATTTAGATTTGCTAAGGGTATTTTTTTAAAAGCCCTAATTTGTTAAAAATACATACAAAACATACAAATAAAAGAACATGCTGTCTAGGACTTGCTTCCAGATAATATGAAGGGTAGGAAAAGAATGCAGCGGAACTAACCATAGATTGGTAGTTGTCTAGACTAGGTGAGTACAGGAGTGAGGTACTATGTCTGGCTCCCTTAAGTTCTTCTCAGATGAATTGTGTGTGTGTTATTTATCACGAAACTATTGACCTGTACTAATTAACGTAAGTCCGTGTTTACTTAGCTTGTAGTGAGTTTTGCCAAGTGTTTACTCACTCAGTGTCTCTTTGCTTCCTCTTTAGGCCTCGCCTTGGAGTTACTCTTCACAAAGTGGTGGTGGCAGGAGCTCTCTATCTTCTGTTCTCTGGCATGGAAGGGGTTCTCCGAGTTACTGGGGTCAGTATTGCTTAGTCTGAATTTTTGTGGTTAGTTCAGTTCTCTTGTTGCTGTCTGAGAGGGTGCATTGGAAGTGTCAGTGGCTTTCTTTACTGTTGCTTCTACCACCTCTGAGCTCTGATTTTTATAATGTATGTACAGGTTAAGTATCCCTTTTATTTATTTTTAAAATGTTTTACTAGTACATGTTTGCAGTATGTAATGATTACATTCATTGTGGGGAGTTGGTACATGGACATAGCTCTTCAGAATTCTTTTTGTGTCCTCATTCCATCTTTCCCCTCCCTCCAAAGTATCTTGTAGTTTTTGTCCCAGGCAGTGGATTCCATTCTTGAGTAAGGAGCCCATGTTGGAACTAGGGATTTACTGATTAATCTAAAGTATTAGTGGTCTTTGCTTATCTAGCTAGCTCTTGAGTTTTAAAACCTCCCTTAAAATGCAGCTAATTAAATTTCACACTGTCCATAAGAATTGCATTCCCTTTGCTAGGGAAGGGAAACAAAGCATTGAGCTCTGAGTGATGAAGTCTGTCAGAGATGGATTAATGTGGAGAAATAGGACTCTCGGGGTCATTCCAAGTAGTAGTTTATTTATCTAAAAATCAGATTCTGCAGTAACCTCCTAGGTTCAAGTGGGTAAATTCTGTAAACTTGGCTTTGCCCTCAAAACTGGATTCATTTAGCTAGTTTCGTTTGCTTTGTTTTGTTCTGTTTTTTGAGACAGTGTCTTACCGTGTAGTTCGGGCTGGCCTTGAACTTACTATGTAGCTCAGGCTGGCCTTAAACTTAATATGTAGCTCAGGCCATTCTCGAACTTGCTACGGTTGTGCCTCAGCCTCCTGCATGCTGAGATTACAAGTGTTCCCCACTATGGATCATTAGTTTTGCAATAAATTTCCCTATAATTAAAACACTGTGATTGCAATTAGTTTTGCAAGCCACACTGTCCTGTGTAATCTCCTTAGACTTTGAGCAACTTTAAACCTCTTGTCAATTTTTTTTTTCTTTCTTCTGCTGCTGCTGTAGTATTTTTCTTATTCTTTGGCTTCGATACTAAGCCTGGCCCTTTCAGCAATTGATGCCTGTATTATTTTATGGATATCCTTTCAATAATGTCTTAGTGATTGCATTATTTGGATTACATAAAAAGCATCATATATAAATTTGTGGAAACCAGCCAGTAGTGTTTTGGCAACAGGTAATTGCCTTACATTTTATTTTAGGGTGAGCTATTTGGAAAATTTCATTTTATTACAGTTCAGGAAATCAGTAGTTCTTAGTTCAATAACTATCAATACAGTAATCAGAAGGATCTTAGGCTTGTACTCCAGATCACAATAAATAGGAAGTCAGGATGGGATGAAGGCTATAAACATTAGAACTTTTTTGATGTCACTCTTACATGAGTCATAGTATTGTAGGAACTCTGGTAATTAGCAGCGGTTTCATTGTATTGAGATTATAATTGCAATTTTTGTTAAACACTTAAGTTGCTATTTGTTCTAGGGGAAGGCTTGAAAGAAGGGAAGAATGAGTAGATGTCAAGTGTTAGACCTTTTTATATTTTCTTTCAATTTAAGTGCAAAACTATTCCAGATGATTATGTAAATATAGAATCAATCATGCGCTGGTTTCTCCTGTGTGCCTTTCTGGCAATCTGTTTTTCAAACCTCTTTTTCTTTGTCTGCAGGCCCAGACTGATCTTGCTTCCTTGGCCTTTATCCCTTTGGCTTTTCTAGACACTGCCCTGTGCTGGTGGATATCCTTCTCATTGGCTTGTTTGATGCACTCCATTTTCTTCCCTTGGAGATGGGTTTTTACTAATCTTTCCAAAGAGTTTTTCTCAGTTTTGTTGATTTCTCCTTGATCTGAGAAATACTGTATAGCATTTTAAGTGTTAACAACTTGAGGTTCAGGTAAGCAATTTTTGTTCTGTTTTCGTTGCTTTAATTTTTAAAATCAGGAGTTGGTAACTCTGGACTACATAAAAGTTAAGTCTTCTGGCTTTTCTCTCTCTTACATGAGCACTTCACCTTGATTTTTGATTTGTTATTTTTGTACCTTACTTTGGTGTTAGAATCATTGGCTATTCTGATCCTGCTCTATTTAGCTTCTAGCAATTATTAAGGGCTTTAAAACTTATGAAAAGGGGTTGATCCTTAAGATGTGGTTTGGGTCTTTTGAAACTCTTAAGTAGATTTCATAGGTTTTAATCTTTACAGGGTGTTTTGTTCCATTATTCAAAAGCTGATTTGGCATTGTCTGAATACTTCCACTCTTCAGGGTAAATACTGATCTATTTGCATGCAAAGGCTACCGCTGATAAACAAGTTTCTGTTTGATTTTCTTTTTTTTTTTCCGGTAGTGCTGGGGATTGAACCCAGGCCTTGTACATACTTGGCAAGTACCCTAGCACTGAGCTACAGCCCCAGTCCTGAGTAATCTTTTTTCTCCCACTTTGAAAAGTAAACATTTATGTGCTAGAATCTTGGCCTGTTATGTGAAGGATTCAATATTTTGAACTTTATCTTTTGGGGGTTGTTTTAAATCTGTTTTGGTTTCTATATGTGCAGTATTATTGTCTTGATTGTGACTTGCAAAAAGCAGAATGTGAACAAAATTATAAGTTGGGAATTTGAATGGATTACCATGTAGCAAAAAAAGTTTGTAATTGAAGTGTCATGGGCCCAAATGACCAAAGCTTTTCTAGATCAGTCCTTCTCAAGTATATTTTGTGAACCTCTGTGAGTATTGAGAGGTGGGATTGGTTAAGGGAAAAGTCTCTTATAAAGAGCAGCGTAAGCTCCAACTCCCTTATTTTTATATCTTGTTCTTACTCTGAAAGTGGCACATGAGAACAGTCATCAATTCTTCTGTCCTTCTCTGGGAACTTCCCCTTGGGAATATTGTTCTGAAAATGAGAGTCGTTGCTTTGGACCCTAACTACTTGGGATTCTCGGTCAATGTAGAATTCTCTTGTTTCAGCACAGTGTAAGGTTCCCTGAGATGGACAAAGGTGGGGATTCAGCACAGATCTTTGAAAGACTGTAGGCACCAGTGTAGTGATGATCCTAGAACAGATTAACTGGGCCATGTGAGAGTAGTTGCACACCATCAGCAAAGAAGATGTTGATTCTTTCTTCCAAGCCTATTAACTGATTTCTATTTTATCACCTTCCAGTTGTCTAATATTTTTCATCATTTTGGGGAGGTTTTTTTTGGGTGCTGGGGATCGAACTCAGGGCCTTGTACTTGCTAGGCAAGCACTCTACCACTTGAGCTAAATCCCCAACCCCTATTTTTGTTTTTTTAGGAAGCTTGTTTCTTTTTTTTTTCTTTTAAATGTCTTTTCTCTTTATTTTTTGCACTTTTTTTTTAACAGTAGCAAAGTTTTATTAAAGGTAGGAAAAGAAACAGGCTCTGCAGAGCAAGTTTGGGCCAAGTAAAAGTAGGAAAAGAAGTACACTGTACAACGTGAAGGTGGGCCATGTGCAAGAGGGAACACAGTGATTGCATTCTTAATTTATCTTGGTCCTATCTTCTTTTCAGTGTCTTACTGGAAATGATGACTTTCTCATTAATCTTGGTGAGGTTTGGACTGTTTGTGAGACTAAGTGACAATAAGAGAGCTGTGAGGCTGCTGAGATACATAGCTTTATTGGTATGACCCCAGATCCTCAAAGAAACCTGAGGATTAATTTCATTATCTTTCTGAATGTTTAATTCCTTGACCTGCAAACACATATTTATTAGCCTGACTCAAACGATGAAGCTGTTGAAACTTCGAAGGAATGTTGTAAAGCTCTCATTGTACCGACATTTTACCAACACGCTTATCTTGGCAGTGGCAGGTAAGTGTGAGACTTTCTGTTGTTTGATTTTGATTCTGTGCTTCTTTTAAAAACAGATTCTTAACCTAAGATCCCATGGCTATGCATAGGACATTTTCTACATTTCATTTGGGAAGAGTGTTCTTAGCTCTTGTCAGATCCTCAAAAATATCTGTGATCTTAAAAAAAAAATTAAGAACCTCTTATTTTAAGTATACTAGGTGAAAATCAACTTCATACAATTTCAGCCCCAAGTGTATCCCTCTCCTGTTTCCATTCTTTTTCTTCAGCATTCTTTTTCTTGAAGCAAGCTGAGTGCCAGATAGCATTTAGAATCCTTTGAGGAGACATTACAACATGCTTATTTGGTTTTATTTTTTTCATTTAAAATTTTATTTTGTTGGTGCTGGGGATAAAACCCAGGGTCTTACGCATGCTAAACAAGTGCTTTACCACTGAGGTATAACCCAGTATTCCCTTACCGGGGTTTATTAAATAGCTATAGAGTTTCAGATTTCAGTACGTGACTACTGTAGTGCTTTTTTTATACGTAAGCATACATAAAATGTAGATGTTAGATAGACTGTAGTCAGACTAGGGTAATATGTCTACCTCATGGCCCTTGTACCAGGAATAGTGATGTCTGGCCTGTGATTGGACCAGCTCTTCTGTTTGTGTTACAGTTGTTTTAATCTGACCAACCAATAAAAAATTAGCATCACTACCATAAAATAAAAATTATATGGGTAGTGCCAGGAAAAGCGCCGTTTCTAGTAGTTTTTCTTCGAATTCTGAATGTTACTGAAATAGCTAGATGGTAAAATTATTACAAAACAATTCCTAAGTACAGAAAGGATTGACGAGAATAGATACCGTGGGCCCTTGCTTATAGCAGGTGTTCAGGAAATTTATATTGAATATATTTGTGAAAATAACTGGAAGAAAATAATTGTAATGTATTGGGGCTTAGGGATGTGTGAAATTTCACTTAACCAGGATCAGGGAATGTACAACCAAAATTCATGTTCTGACCAAGCTTTTCATTTCATGTTAGCATCTATTGTGTTTATCATCTGGACCACCATGAAGTTCAGGATAGTGACTTGTCAGTCGGTAAGTTATAAGCACATACCCTTATCAGTAGTGTTCTGTGGCACACACCATGATGGAGTATGGCAGTGTTTATGTTCTTGCGATGAATAAGAAATGAGGCTAGATTGCCACCGTGAGGGTTATAGCACTTAATTTCTGTCGTGGTGTGTGGCATGACAATTGGATTTTATTTGTTTTTGTTTGGTTTGCAGTGCTGGGATTCAAATCTAGGGCGTCGTGCATGCTAGTCAAGCACTCTACCACAGGACTATACCCCTGACCCTATTTGTTTATTTGGCTGTATATTCCAACACTGGGAGAGAATTGTGTGAGTGATGACTATATTCTGTCATAACCCAGGCTTTTTTTAACTGAAAATCTCCAACAAGTCAGGGTTGGTGGTACACATCTATAATTCCAACTACTTGGAAGGCTGAGGCAGAAGGATCACAAATTTGAATCCAGTTTGAGCAATTTAGTGGTTCAATGAGATCCTCTCTCAGAAAATTTTTTAGCCAGGGATGGTAGCGTACGCCTGTAATCCCAGCACTCAGGAGGCGGAGGCAGGAGGATTGCCACAAGTTCAAGGCCACCCTGGACTACATAGTGAGCTCAAGGCCAGTCTGAACTGCATAGCGAGACCCTGTCTCAAAAAAAATTTTTTTTTTAAAAAAGGGCTGGGATTCTAGCTTAATGAGAAGGCTCTGAGTTCAATCCCCAGTGCTTGGGGGAGGGGGGACTCAAAGAAGAAATCCAGCGTACTGAGCATCAGGTGTGTGTGAATACTACTGATATGAGTAGAAGCCATGTTGTGCAAAGATTGTAGCCAATAGGATTTTTCCGGAGGCAGTTAAGGCTCTATTTTGGTAAAAATAAAATGAAAATGACAAAATCTTAACGACCGTTACTTTCTCTTACTCTGTATAAAACTCTTCCCTAAAGACTCTCTGAACTGTGATGAAGCTTTGATAAGTGCTGTGTTCAGATGGAGCTTTTCCTTTAACAACAGCAAGTACTATGGGGAGGAGCCTGCATTCATTCACTCTGTGTCCCTAGCACTGAGCACAGTGCCTGCACACAACACGTTCTCAGGAAATAGAACTTGTGTGTATAAATGATTCTTTTTCTGTCTTAAGGACTTGGTGAAGAAAGGCTAAAATAATACCAATAAATGATGTGCTTTCTCCCTTACTGTAGGACTGGCGAGAGCTGTGGGTGGATGATGCCATCTGGAGGTTGCTGTTCTCCATGATCCTCTTTGTTATCATGATTCTCTGGCGACCATCAGCAAATAACCAAAGGTTCTTAGACTGTTCTTATTTATTTTGCTAACCATTATACAGCCATGTCATCAGTTCAGGGTGGTGAAGAGGCAGTGTCAGCGCTGTGTCATATAATGGAAGGACCACTGGGTCTGGAATCAGTCGAAACTGGGTTTCCCTCTTGTGTGACTTCTTTAGGCCCTAGTTTTTATTTTTGTTTTTTCTCATATGAGGGAATTAAGTGATATGCAGTCTCTTTCAATTCTGACATTTTCTGATAATTCAAATAATTAGATAGATAAATAGAAGAGGTAGATGTATTGTGTCATTAGTAATAAGAATCTCTACTGTCTAGTGTCCAGAAGGAAAGAAAACTTTCGGTAGGCCCAGCCCCAGCTTATTTTATAATGATAGAGATGGTAAAATGAAAACTTATGTGACTTGAATTTGATTTTTCCAACTATAGGCAGATCTCAGTTATTTAGGAACTGCCTATCTTTGTTTTGTGGATATCCATGCATTTATTTGCCGCCTTTTTTCTCCCTCCTCTTGTATTTAGACAGTTATGAGCTTAAACAACTATCCCAACAAGGAAGGAAAAGGGTAATATTGGTTTAACTAAACATCTAATTTTATAACCAGACATACCAATAAAAGATGAGAAAGAAAATAGGTAAAAATAGCTTTGTTGTCTTCAAACTAAGCAGTTAGTCTGTATTCATTGGGGAAAAAAAAAAGTCAAGCAGTAGAGAAAAGCCAAGAAAGAAAATACAGGCGATCTGAAATCACATTATTCAGAAAAAAAACCCTATAGACATTCTTCTCATATCTGACTATTGATCTACTAGTTAGTTGTTAGCTATATTTTATTTAAAATGTTTCCCTTCCTTAGTTAAGAAAAAAAATTTTATTTCCTTCCTTCCTCCCTCCCTCCTTCCTTCTTTCCTTCCTTCTCTTTTAAAACATTGTCCTCATTCCCCATGACTTCATTATTAACATCTTAGTGTGGTATATGCTTCCCCATTTTATTTCCTGTTCATATATGTAATTTTCCTTTACTCACTTAACATTACATTGGGGAGATTGCTTTCAAAGTAGCCTGTTTTAAATTGAACTCATCTGTTTTTGCGGATGGCGTAATATTACTGGGTATACATGGAATATGGTTTAATTAACTTATTTGATAATGAGCATTTGGGCCGTTTCCAGTTTGGGGTGTCTCATGGTCCCCAGGACCACCTATATGCTTAATGATTCACTAGAAAGAATCGTGGGACTTGGCCTATAGCTGTACTTACAACTAAGGTTTATCATAACAAAATGATAGAATCAGCAAGGTGGAAAGTTACAGGTAGAATCTGGAGAAACCATGTTTTCTTTCCTTATATTCTTTCTCTCCTCTGGGGAAATATGTCAAGTGTACTCCTTTCCCCAGCCACAGAAATGGTCTAACAGATGCATAGTTTCTGACCAGGGAGGCCGATTCACTCAATACTTATTGAGGGCTGGTTGTATAAGACTTTCGCCTGCAACATAGGAAAGCTCTGTTGTCTCAGGAGAAAGACAATGTTTGTTGGTTGTAAATTGCATTGTACAAACAGCCTATGCACATTGCTACCCTTGTCAGTTAGGGAATAGTTCAAGGTTCCAGATGCCAGCCAAGGGCCAGTCTTATTTTGTGTATGTGGCAGATTTAAAACAGAGTAAAGTACAATAATATAAATACCTTGTAAATCTATTCTTATGCACTCCAATATCCCTTGCCCCCCCAAGTCTTATCTGTCTTTTAATATATTGGTTGATGTCTGCCTTCTCCCAACCCTCAAGAAAACCCCAAACCAGAAAAACCCCAAACGTAAATTCCATAAAGACAAAGAACTCTTCCTGACTGCAGAGATAGTTAAATTGCAGAGTCTTACAGAAGTGTCCTCATGAGACTGGCTGCATTTCTGACACTAACTGTAGCTATACCGGTTTCTAAAACTACTGTGAGATTTGGTAATTCACCAGAAAGACTCACAGAACTCACTAAAATAAACCCCGTGAGGCAACTCATAGGACAGAGTCTGGAGGGACCCAAAGGCAGAGCTTCTGGCTGTCATGTCTATGCAGTCACAGGCAGTCTGTGTTCCCCCAGCCAGATCCCGTGACTCTGCAGAACATTGCCAACCAGAGAAAGTCACCTAAGCCAGACGTGTCCAGGCTTCACTGCGGCTCACTTTCATCCTGCTTGTGTAGCTGACCTTTCATTCCCAATCCTTCCTGCTGGTCAGGTTAATGGCTTCAGTCTCCATTTTCTCCATAGGTCAGAACTAGTCTGGCAAAGCATTATAAACCACACTCTTAGACTTTCTGGCAGCCCACAGGGAAACAGAGACATTCCCACCAGGCAGGACATTCCAGAAGCACAGCGATCACCTTCCAAGGCTCAAGGGCACAGGCCAGACTTCTTTTTGGGTAAGGTTGATTCTTTATTACATAGGCTGCTCCCTGGCTCTTGGCTGGTGCTTTCTCAGGACAAGAGTTATTTTTGTCTGGGCATCTATGTTTAATGCTCCAGCATTTATGTGACGGACAACAATAACCATAAACATGCCTGACATTTGGAGGAGCCAGTATGTGGTAGAGATAGATTTAAAGAAAGAGCTAATCTGTTTTCCAAAGCCATTACATACATTTTCATATTTTATACAGATTTAATTATGTATTTACTCCCTTGATCTACTGGTCTTTGTACTTACAGTAACTTGCTCAAAACCATGTAGCATGGAAGTTGATGGTTAGCTAACCTTTTCCATCATGTTTAGAATCTGAAGTCTTTAACTCAATATACCAGTACATTTGATTATTTTATTATCATAAGGCTTATACATGAGGTAATTAAATCTTAGCAATAACGCCAGTGTGAAGCCCTATCAAAGTACAGTAATGGTATAATTTTGTTAGAATTACAGAGATACTTGCTCTCCCTTTCTAACAGAATTGACCATTGGGCTAACAGAATTGACCATCTCATTTGCCAGATGTTACTATAAACAAGCACCATGGCAACTGGTCATGATTTGCTTATTTCTGGATTCTAGGTAGTTAGAAACAAAGCCAGGCATCCTATCAGTTCACAGGCTTTTAATGAGGCTGGTTTGCATTGTGTGGTGTTATATAGTAGGGCCTGCCTCCCTTGTATGGGGAGCACAGAATAGTTCCTCTCTCCCTGTCAGCTATTACAACAGGACATGTCTGTCTTCATTTGATTCAGGGTGGGGAGGGTGAGGGTAGTCATAGCTGGTTGTCACTCAAGTGATCACTTTTTGGTTTCAGATCCTGGCAGTTTCAAGTTCTTTCAGGCTTTTGTCAGAAGCCCCAGTCTGTATTCTACTTGAGACTCTCGTATGGAAAACGTGTATATAGCAACACTCCAGCTTCTGTTCTTACACCATTTAGAAAGTAATGACCTGTGTAGGCTCGGGCAATCTCATTGGTTCCCATTCAACATGTCCGGTCAGCGTGCAGAGAAGGCAGATTTATATGCCTTGTGATTTATGACACTAGGTCAGGAAAGTGTTCCCCCTTCAGACACAGTATCCATCGTTAAGGTAAAGAAGCTACAACCACATCACAGAATCTATGCAAATATTCCAGGACTCATCCAAAACTGTACCTTAATGCCATCAACCACTGCGTATATGCAACTTCCCAGACTAACTATAGTTCTGTTAGGACTTTATCCACGGGTTTTTGTGTTACAGTACTAGCTAGGCAAAGTGTTCCCCAGTCAGATGTAAAGGGGAGAGAGTCACTGCACATAAAACCTCTTTAAACGAACCAGTTTTCACCTGAAGGCTTACCTTAATCCTACCACCTTGCATTTCCATATCCTACCAGTCTCACTTAGCCCAGTCCAACTTCACCAGCAGGTTTTAGAGGCACTGTGCCTAGAGCTCCCATGTCAAGATGACTTGGGGACACCTGTTCTCCACCCCTTAGCCATCTTACCCACTGATAGTGTTACCAGGTTTTGGGGTACTAGAGTCTCCTCTGAAAATGGTTCGTAAGTTCTTTCTATCCCAAGCAAAGGTCAAGACAAGCACAAACAGCAAAGTTTTACTAAAGGTTAGGAAAAGAAACAGGTTCTGCAGAGCGAGTTTGAGCCAAGTAAAAGTAGTAAAATAAGTACACCCTACAGCGTGCAGGTGGGCCAACCATGCAAGAGAACACAGTGGCCAAAACTCACTGTGGACTGTCCTTTGCTGTATTATCCACTCCTATCGAAAACCTGCTCAAGTTCTCACTAGAAGTCCATGTGCAGGGCTTTGGGATTTGTTCTGCGCGTGTATCCTGGATCATACCTACCTGTCCAGCCAGTTTTGCCAAGCCCTAATCTCTTGTCTCAGTAGGCCTACAGCCAAACAAATCAGGCCTCTTGTCAGTCCTTACTTTGATTAAATTGTGGGACTAATACTCCAAGCTATTGGAGATCAGATTTTTAATCCCTCCAGGTTAGGGTGAATAAAACAGGTTTGTTTAGGACTTTTCAGTATTGAGGGACCAATAGGTATTCCTGTCAGTCTATCCAACTTCCAAGAAGGCTGTATTAAGTCTTTCGTTTTGACACCATCCATTTCTGCCTTATCCACTCCCTCCCTTCATTTTCCTTTTTTTTTTTTTTTTAAACTGGGAATTGAACCCAGGGCCTTCACACTTCAGCCTTTTTTTAAAATTTGAGACAGAGTCTCACTAAGTTGCCTAACCTGGGCTTGAATTTGGGTCTTCCTGCTTCAGCCCCAGAGTGCTGGAATTAAAGGTATGTGCCACCATGCCTGGATCTGTTTAAAGACTTCCACTCTAAGACAAGTCCCATGACTCTTCCTTTTCTGTTTCACCTCTTTTGTCCACTCTCTTACAAATCATTCTAACTTTTGCTTTCTGTTATTGTGACATATTTTTTCCCTTTTGAAGTGACTCTGAAACTAGAGACTAGCTCAGCTGCCCAGAATCCAAGGTTGGCCCAGTGTCAGTAAGTCCACAGGTTTTTATTTTCTTTCGTTATGTTTTTATTTTGTTTTGTTTTGTAGGGGAACTAAGACTAGTGGTTGTAGTACTTAGACCAGCCAGAATCCAAGTTTGGCCCACTTTAAGAATCTACTCCCAACACTCTTCCTTACTTTCATCTTAGCTGTTATAAAAACAACTGAGGGGTGTCGTATTTTACTTCTTTCTTGTTATTTTACATTTCTGCATATGTACAGTGACCCAATTCCATAGGAGTTGGAGCCATCATTTCTAAATTCTATTGGTGAGCCAATTCCATAGGAGTTGGAGCCATCATTTCTAAATTCTTTTAACTCCAGTAGTGATAACAGCACAGCTCCAGTTCCAAACCGTGGGTGATCCTGTGCCCATGTGGGAGTCAAAGGTTTGATAACTCCTATTTCATCCCTTATTTTCTCAGACCATATGTTTCAGCCTGTCAGGGATGTTCTAGTGACTCTCATTCACTTCTGACTCCCAGCAACCCAGAGTCAGCCAAACTGTAAAGTTCTAGAGCATAGTCTCCACAAGACTGCTTGTTCTTCTGACCCAGTTGCAAGTTTTGCAGTTCTACAACTCTTCTTAACTTCAGTCATCCTAGGATTCACAGAACACACTAAAAGCGGTTAATGCCCAATCCAAAAATGGGCAACTGAAATGAATAAACATTTCTCAGACGAAGAAATAAAAATGGCAAATAAATATATGAAGAAATGCTCAACATCACTAGTCATTCGAGAGATGCAAATCAAAACAACGTTAAGATTCCACCTCACTCCAGAAAGAACCGCGTATATGGGAAAATCAACCAATAACAAATGCTGGCGGGG
>PVJO010023107.1:0-26706 GCA_004026905.1 Hystrix cristata | reverse complement strand
AATTCTTCATGTGTGTCAGTCTCCCATACTACTTAGTTCTACTTTCTACCATTACAATCTGCTACCTAGATCTGGTTGAGGGGCTGTGACTAAAACTCTGCTTCCAAACTTGTAAAAGGGATGCACTTCAGTGACCCCAAAGGTGGCATTTCCCAGAGCACTCTGCTTTGTCCAGACCCAGTATGGTGTCATGGCCTTTTGCACTGACAAAGATACTGTGTCACTCACCCAAGCACACTGTATAAGCACTAACCAGTCGGCTCATGAGAACATCTATCCCTGGAGCCACCCACAGTGACTTCTAGGAAAGGGAAAGGAGTAAGCCCCAACACTGACATTTCACCCTGCCTTGCTTCGGTTGGTAAAATAGGCCCACTTTATATACACTATAATGTATTATGCTTTAGACATATATATGTATACTTATCTATATTTTAGATCTGTTAAACTGATACTTTATATCAGTAAAAAGGGAACATTTTATAGTGATTATAAATGTCAATCACTACATGATATTAATTTTTTCCCTTTAAAATGGTGTACATAAGTACTATACAAGTATTGGAAAATAAAATACGTGTGTTCCAGGCACTTACATAAGCACAAACTCAGTTCAAGTCTTCCTCTCCTGAGGTAGATTTGAAATCAAAGCTCTGTGTCTGTTAAGACTGGGTTGCTGTGATTAGGAACACACCAAAACATAAAATGTTGGAGACGGCTTTTTCAATCGGTGTGGCACAAGGCTTAAAGGCTGTCACAGCAGAAGTTGTAGCCAGTCTTCATTATAAGAAATACACCCCAAATTCCAGAGTCTGTTCTAAAGTCTTGATGACAGGCATTCTATGCTTACTTCTGTACTAAAGCTTTTATTAGATTCCCATCCCATCTTCCCTGCATCCCTCTCCATCTGATGTGGCTCTGCAAAGCTCAACCAACAAGTAATTATTACACTTATAATGAATTATATTACTTTCAACAAAAGGTTTTTTTTTTCCATTAGGGTGAATGTGAAGTGTGTCAATGTGAACATTCATATTGTTCCTACCCTCCTTACTGATCCCTACTGTTTTATTAAAACAAAAGGGAAACATTTAAGTACAAATTCAGGAAATGCTATTCCCTGAGTCAATGCTCTATGGTCCATTTGCTCTGGAGTGGAATAAACGTTGAAAGTTCCAAGGTATCATCAAAAGTTTATATACATTCATTGTCTGCTTGTTTCCCACACAAATATATTCTGTGTTTAAAATGTATAAAGTCGAGCCAGGCCTTCTCACGCTGTTTGCAGTAAAATATGGCTTACCACGTCTCTCTGAGGAACCACTGACAAACAGGCTCTTGTTGTCCAACTTTCACGTGGCTGAGGGTAATGATTCGGCGGTTCAGAAGGTTAATTCCTGGAGATAGTGTTGTCTTTGGCTTGAACAGATGTTGGTAGTGCTTTAATGTGGTTATCAAACTAGGCCGGCCCTCATTCTTTGCTCTCGGGAGCCTGGGGCATTGTTCCACGAGGCATTCCGGCCCCCCTCTATGGAAATCCAGTAGAGCTGAACATACCGCAGTCTTCCTCCTGCCAGCACAGGCTCCTCTGGGGTCATGGTGAATCCTGCCAGTATGCAGCACAGAAACTGATAATGGCAGGCTTGATCTTTAAAAGATTTCTAAATATTTGTAAATGCATAAAGATTTGGAATGGCTTTTAATGCTTTGATTGAAAAATCTGTAAAATGACTCACTTGTTAGATGTTCAAGTCCCTCAGTAGCTCTATGGACTGACCTCTTGATGGCTTACTAAATACTCTGATATCTTCTTGGCCATATCAATCTCCAAAACGTTTGGAATAATTGCTTGCATAATCAGGAAGTTCACATGGAATCAACATTGGGCAAAAATCCAAGTATCCATCAAATTCAATTTTGCCAGTGTTCATGAATCCAGGGTGACCAGCTGAGTGGAAGAGAGAATCCCCTAGCCAAGGAGAGATCATTTTCACCAAAGCTCAGTTTCCTATTTTTCTGGCAAATCGGTCAGTACAAATGCCATTGAAATGATGGCATCACAATAACGCAGTGCTATTTCACAAACAAACTGGTGGTCAACGACTTATTATGTGTCCAAGCACATCACAGGACAAGAAAAAGATACAAGAAAGCCCCACTCTTATGGAACTTAGTCATTTGGGGGAAGTCAGAATTCCATGTATAAAGTCACTTGAGAACAATCGGCACCAGTGCCAAATGTGTGATATGGTCTGGAGAGAAAATGCCACAAATGTCAGGAGAGAGACAAAGTGATTATGATAATGATTGATAACGGTGTTCAGCACAGTCTTATCGAAGTCTCATTCTGGGCCAGCCCTGAGTTAGGCTCTGAGGATACAAAGATAAATGTAACAGAGTCCTGTCCTCAAGGAGTTTACAGCCTATTAGGAAAGACAGACCTGTGAACAAGTCACCAACACAAGATGGATAAGGGTTAAATAGAGGCCTGAACAAAGGGCAAAGGAGCTACCTGAAGGGAGGTTAGGAGAAACTTCACAGAGAAGTATCTATCATGTAGGGCTTTGAAGGACTGATAGGAGTTCTTCATAATGAGAGGGGAAAGAACGGCAGGCACAGGGGCTCAGCGTGTGAAGCACGTTGGCCTATACAGGAAAACAAGAGCCTGGAAGTTACTACAGGGAACTCTGTCCGTTTTCACCAGTGAGGTAAATGAAGCTTAGAGAGGCCTAAGTTCCTTCGGTTGGGAAGTGACAAAGCATGAACTCAAATCTTAAATCCACATGGGTCTGACTCCTGCATGGTCTCTCCATCAGCACACTGCCTTCACGCTAACCTGTGGACAAGCACAAATCAATTCTGCAGTGCACAAAATCCTTCTACAGTATGAATCAGTAAGATACTTGCTGCCACTGAAGATATAAATAACCTGCAAAAGCCATCAACAAGGGAACCAATTTAAGAGTTATCATATTTAATTGCATGAATGTTGGCTGCCAACATCTGAACCATCTTTTTGGTTACACCCGATGGCCTTACTACCTGGAAAAGAGGAGGAGGAAATTTCAACGACCGAATAGATAACAGTTTAACTCAAACCTTAATGACCTGAGGGATGCTCCACATTGAGACAGCAACCTGAGCAAATTCCCCCGTCCAACAAGCCTCCGCCCTTCCCTGAGCCTCGTTTTCTTCACTTGTAAATCAACCAGGACAGAATTGTTGAAAGAAGGTACAAATAATTCTTATTTAACAGATGATATAAAGCTGAGATGAAACAGTCAGTGAGAAAATAACCTTGTCTAGCAAAAAGAGAAGGAGAAAGGGCTGGCTAGGATCCTCCCCATGCCCACTCCATTCTGACCCTCTAAGCTCCTACAGTTTTAGATGGTTTGGCTCTCATGGGGATATTGACCCCCAAAATGGGAGGGGGACATTTTTCTTCAATCTAATAGCAGTATTGACATATAATCCATGTGCCATATGATTCACCCATTTGAAGTATTATGATTCAATCCAGGCATGGTGGTGCATGCCTGTAATTCTGGCTATTCAATAGGCTGAGGCAGGAGGACAGCAAGTTCAAGTCTACAAGTCTAGCATGGGAAACTTAGTAACTCAGCTAGATCCTGTCTCAAAAAAAAATTAAAAAATAAAAGGACCGGGGATGTAGCTCAGTACAAATGCCCTGGGTTCAATCTCCAGTAGCAAAAAAAAAAAAAAATTACAATCAATAATTTTAATATATTCATAGATCAATACACCCATCATCATAGTCAATTTTAGAGCATTTTCATTATGTCAAAAAAAGAAAAGCCTATACCACCCTTTAGTTATAACTCCTCTATCCCTATCTTCCACCATCCCAGCCCTAAGTAACCACTAATCTATTTTCTGTTTCCTTTTTCAGCTTTCTTGAGGAATTATGTATATTTAAGGTATACAACTCGATTTTTTCCAGCTTCACTGGAATATAATTGACAAACTAACATTGTGTATATTTAAGTTATAGAGCATGATGTTTTGCTATACACATATATTGGAAAATGATTGCCAGTATCAAGCTACTTCTCACTGTTTCCCAGTTACCTTTCCTTTTTTTGGTAGAGAGATTTTGATAATCCCCATACTAGGCTAAAATTTCCAGAATTTACTCATCCTACATAACCGAAATTTTTACTTTTTAATCAGCATCTCCTCATTTCTCCCATATCTCTAGCCCCCAGCAGCCACCATTTTAATCTCTCTTTCTACAAGTTCAACAGTCTTAGAATATACATATAATGAGACCATACAGTATTTGTCCTTCTGCATCTGGCTTATTTCATCTAAGTTGTTGCAGCTGACCAGAATCTTTTTTTGTGACTGAATAGTATTCTGACATGTACATGTACCATATTGTCAGTTTTATGGACTCTTAGGGTGTTTCCATTACGTGTCTGTTCAGCTTACTGATCTCACTTCCTTTGGGTATATACCACATAGCAGTACTGCAGGCTCATGTGGTAGTTGTATTTTGTATTTTTGAGGTACTTCCTTACTGTTTTCCATAATAGCTGTGCCAATTTACATTCTTACCAAATTGCCCAAACTAAACATACATGGGGTGATCAAAATATACAGTGAATATTTAACTTTTTAAAAAATTTGGTTACAGTAAATACACAGTGTCATTAATTCCCTTCGAAATACTCCCCTTGCTTCAAACACACTAATGGCATCATTCTTGCCATTTTCTGAAGCAGTTCTGCAAGCCCTGTTTCATGAGTGTCTTTGCAAGGTATGATCAACAATATAGAGAAAGTTACAGCCAAGTGCTATCCATCAGAAAGGCAGACTCATAAAAACACGAAGGTGTGTCCTTCTCCACCTTAGTCACTGGCTCTGCCACCATGAGACTTCTGGCTCTTCCCCAAAGTAAAAATGACCACGAAAGGTAAACATTTTGAATGATCTGGGACATCAAGGCAGCCAGGGCAGCTCAAGTAAAGACACACAAAAGAGGACTTCCACCTGCCAACCCTCCTGGCCACAGGTAGAAAGGCTGCTCAGTCTCCCAGAGCTACGAGTCTCTTTCTGATGCCCTTGCTTCCTATCCATGACACAGGAAGGAGCTGTTTTCAGAAGGGAAACTGAAGCCTGGGGAACTTACACCACTTGTGCAGCTCAATAGGAGGAGCAGAGACTGAAAGCAGATGAGCTGGCCTCCAGAGGACATGCTCCCTGCAGCTACACTACACATGCCCACTCTGGGACTTGGGGCAGAGCCAGAAGCTGGGGTCTTGCATTTCAACAATTCCCTTTCCCAGACTCAAAGTTGTCCTAGTTTCTCTTTTGTTGACTTTCCAAAGTAGGTAGCAGAGACTTTTGCAGTGTGTCTACCTGATGTCCAAACAACCTCTGAAAGTCTTTTCTTTTTTCTTTTTTAAAGCAGCTCTGTGATTTGGTTTCTGTAAGATCAAATACCTGGTGTAATTGTTCAGGTTCTCTTTTATTATTCCCATAGAATTACTTGATGGGCTATCGGCACTGTTCAGATTGACCCCATGGCTCTTGCAATTCTGTGCCTATGCTTCAAAGTAAAAAACGACATAAAGGAAAAGAGAAGTTGGGAAGAGGTCTTTCAGACTCCAGTGACATTAACCACCTCCCAGCCTTGAGAGTGGCTGAGAAACAGTGGCAGAGAGCCACCCACTACACAAATCCGGAGGGCACCAGACCCAGTGCATTGTGCCCTGGGGATGCCAGTTGTGTATGACATATGAAAATAATGTCCCCTGGAGTTGTGTCATGCAAAAGGCTTTCACCATATTCAAAAAAGCCTGGATCCTGGACAGAGGCATAACCAGGTTTTATGGAGCCTAGAGCTTATACAACTGAAGTTGGCCCTCTTATAGGGAATGAAAATAATTATTGTGATAAAATTAAAACATTGTTTTGTGATAAAATATTGTGATAAAAATAAGGTACTAAGCCACAGTTGATGGTGTGTACCTGTAGTCCCAGCTACTTTGAAGGGCGAGGTGGTGGGGGGATCATTTGACACCCAGAGTTCCAGGCCACCTTGGATAACATAATAAGACCCCATTTTTTTAAAAAAGGTACTGGCATACATTCACCAAATGATGTCTTAAACCATTTGGGTTGCTATAACAAAATACTATAAACCGTGTTCTATTAGTCAGCTTTTCCATCACTGGACACAGTACCTAACATGTGCCATATAGTTTGGCTGGCAGTTCCAGGGAATTCAGTCCATGGTCAGCTGGCTCCAAGGCAGGAACATCGTGATGGAAGGGTGTGGCCGAATTCATGGCAACCAGGAAGCAGAACAGGGAACAGCAGGACAAGATGTAGTTCACAAGGACACATCTTCCTGATTTACTGAGACACACTCAGAAATGTGCTCCACCAATCACCTGGGGAGATCCCAAGGCCGATCAAGTCAACACTTCACCCTAACCATGGCACATATAGCTTACAAACAACAGAAATTTATTTTCATAATTCTGGAGGTGGGAAAGTTCTGAGATCATGACTTCAGCAGATAGAGTGTCTGAGGAGGTCCCCATTCACCAATTCACAGATACCACCTTCTAGCTGTGCCCTCATATGGTGGTAGGGGCAGGGCAGCTCTCTGGAGCTTCTTTTTTTAAGAACACTAACACCATTCGTGAGGGTCTTTTCCTAATGACCTAATCACCTCCAAGTGGCTCCACTTTATAATAACATCACATTGAGAATTATATTTCTTTTTTTTTTATTTTAATGGTACATGTTAGATACACATAGTGATAACATTTGTCATAGGGGATCTGTACCTGTACATGATATATCTTGTTGCTTCTTTTTTTTTCCCATTCCCCTCCGCTCTCTTCATCCCTCCTCCCTACTTATTTACAAAAGATTCATTTCCATTTTTTTCCTTCTGTTCCTAATTTCTCTTGTCCCTCTGTTCCTTTCCCCTTCCCCCTCCCTTGTTCCCTTTCCCATTTGAACACTTTCTTCCCTTTCCCAATATAATACATTTTAGTCTTTACTTACACTTTCAGTTTCTCACACCAGAGAAACAGTGTGGTATTTAAACGTGTGTGTCCAATTTATTTCACGTAAGAGTATGGTCTCAAAATGCATCCATTTACCTAGAAATGTCTCAAGCTTATCGTCCTTTATGGCAGAGTAGTACTGCATTGTATAAAAAAACCACATTTTCTTTACCCATTCCTTGGTTGATGGACATTTGGGCTGTTTCCAAGATTTAGCTATTACAAACTGTGCCACTATAAACATGAGTATGCATGTATCGCTGTGGTATGATGCTTTTCTTTTGGGAAGATACCAAGAAGGGGAATAGCTGGGTCACGTGGAACCTCTAGTCCTAGTTCCCTGAGGAATCTCCACACTGATTTCCATAGCAGTTGCACCAGTCTACATTCCCACCAACAGTGGAGAAGGATCCCTTTTTCCCCACAGCCCCTCCAGCATTTGTTATTGGCTGATTTGTTGATAACAGCCATTCTTTCTGGAGTGAGACAGAATCTCAGGGTTGTTTTAATTTCTATCTCTCGAATGACCAGTGATGTTGAACATTTTTTCATATATGTATTTGCTATTTCTATTTCTTCATCTGAGAAGTGTCTATTCATTTCAGTTGCCCATTTTTGGATTGGGTCTTTAAATTTGGGGGTCTGATTTTTGTTGAGTTCTTTATATATTCGAGATGTTAGTCCTTTGTCAGAGGAATAGCTGGCAAAAATTTTTTCCCACTCTGTGAGTTGTCTCTTCACTCTGTTGGTGGTTTCTTTGGCTGTGCAAAAGCTTTTTAATAAGATTAGATCCCAGTTGTTGATTCTTTGTATATTTCCTGGGCAATTGGGGTTTTGCTCATAAAGTCTTTCCCCATACATATGTCTTCAAGAGTTCTACCTATTCTGTCTTCCAGCAGATTTAGTGTTTCTGTTTTAATATTTAGATCTTTGATCCACTTTGATTTTGGCTTAGTACATGGGGAAAGATACAGGTCTAGTTTTAACCTTTGGCATGTGGAGAACCAGTTTTTCCAGCACTATTTTTAAAGAGGCTATCTTTCTTCCGGTGAGGTTGTTTGGCCCCTTTGTTAAAGATGAGGTGAATGAGAGTGTTTAGACTTGTTTCTGTATCTTCTAATTTGTTCCACTGATCCTTGGATCTGTTTTTTTGCCAGTACCAAGCTGTTTTTATTACAGTAGCTCTGTAATATAGTTTTAGGTCAGGGATTGTGATGGCCCCTGCTTTGTTTTTGTTGCTCAGAATTGCTTTTGCTATTCTAGGTTTCTTTAGGTTCCAAATGAATGTTAGGATTGTTTTCTCTAATTCTGTGAGATATGCTATTGGTAATTTAATTGGGATTACATTATATCTGTGTAACAGTTTTGGGAGTATGGCCATTTTCACTATATTGGTTCTTCCTACCCAGGAGCAAGGGATATCTTTCCATTTTCTGATACCTTCTTCAACCTTCTTTTTCAAAGTACTGTAGTCTTCAATGTATAGATCTTTTACTTCCTTCGTCAGATTGATTCCTAGGTACTTCATTTTTTTTGGATGCTATTGTGAAAGGTGTTTCCCTAATTTCTCTCTCGGTGAATCTGTTGTTTGTGTACAGGAAGGCTATTGATTTCTGAGTGTTGACTTTGTATCCAGCTATGCTGCTGAATTTGGTTATTAAATCTAGAAGTCTTTTGGTGGAGTTTTTGGGGTCTTCTATACAGAGTATCATGTCATCTGCAGATAGTGATAATTTAACTTGAGAATTATATTTCAACATCCAAACAAGAGGGAAGAACAAACATTTAGACTATAGCAATGTATTTGATTACACATAATGTATGTAATCTTGATAGACCCAAATAGGTATCCATTCAAATACATAAAGTATAGTAAATTAACATACCAGAATACTTTATAGTAACAAAAAAGAATAGTCTACAGAGACATATAATGATAGGGAGGAAGCACACTAATATACCTCTGTGTAAGAGAAACTAGACCTAGAGCCAGGTGTGGTGGTGCATGCCTGTAATCCCAGCACTCCGGAAAGCTGAGGCAGGAAGATTGCAAGTTTGAACCCAGCCTCGCCAACTTGATAATTTAGTAAGATCCTGTATCAGAAAGTTTAATAAATTGAATTTAAAAGGGCTGGGACACTTTTAAGTGAAATAAATCAGACACTCATGAGTACACATGGAATTGTTTCTCTGATATGAGAAACCATAAGTGTAAATAAGGACAAAGAGGTGTAATAGATATTATATAAAAAGAAGATAATATACAAAGGAGAGAAGAACTAGAAAGGGAGAAGGGGAAAAGAAGGAAGGGAACAAGGAAAGAAAGGGGAAGGGGAAGAAAGGGAAAAATACAAATAAACCTGCTGTAAATAGGGAAGGGGGGAGCAGAAGGGAGGGGTGGGGAAGATGTACAAGATATATCATGTACAGGTACAAAATAAATCTGATGAATGTGATCATTGTATGTAAAATGTACCAATACATGTTCTTGGTTTAAAATAAAATTTAAAAAAATTAAAAAATTAAAGATTAAAAATTAAAAAAAAAAGGGCTGGGAAAGTCCTTTGCTTCAGTCCCCAGTACTGAAAGGAGAAGGAAAAGAAAGAAGACGAAGCGGCAGGGGTGGTGGCAGGGGTGACCACAGAGGAGGAGGAGGAGGAGGAGGAGGAGGAGGAGGAGGAAGGCATAAAAGAGGACAAGCTGTATAATTTCATTTGTAAACATGGGCAAACCAAACTATGCTATTAGATATAGTGTAGTAAACTTTGGCATATAATGACTGCAAGGGAACAGTTTGTGTGTTTCTGGGGGTGCTGATCATTTTAGATTATTTTATTTGAATGATTTTTGTTGTTTTGTTTTATTCTATTTTGGTTTTGGTTTTGGTTTTTGTCTTTAGACAAGATCTCGCTATGTAGCCCAGGCTGGCCTTGAACTCACAGCAATCCTCCTGCCTCAGCTTCCCAAGTGCTGGAAATATAGGCAGGTGCCACCAAGTCTGGCAAATGCTAGTTACCCAGATATATCAGATTGTGAAAATACTTTGAACTGTATCCTTATGACATGTATTTTTCTACAATGTTTTAATGTTTCTTTAAACAGACCCCTTAGAAGGGGTCTATGTGCCAAGGCTCCACATTCCTAGATTGATGAGTAAAACAGCGACAGCTGTTTCCTTCAGCGTTCACCTCATACAGACTTCTCTATAAGCCCACAGGCTGGGCTTTAGAAGTGGGCTTTTGAGAATACCAGATCTGTCTGGGGCTCTCTGTTACCTAAGGAATGGAGGCGAAACGTCACACATAGGCCTGCACCTCCCTGAAAGTCCCCCTTCATTCCAATTTTTCTGAGCCCTACTTCAGATCTCCTCCAATCTCTCTTAAGTCCAAAGTCTGTTTGTTCCTAGACACCAATACAATCATCGTGGGGGACTTCAATACCCCACTCTCACAAATATGTCAACTAGATGAAAACTCAACAAAGAAATATCAGAGTTAAACCACAGCATTGAACAAATGGACAGGTGTCTACAGACTGTTTCATTAAACAACAAAATACACACTTTTCTCAGCAGCACACAGAACGTTTCCAAAATAGACCATATATTTCTAGATAAATGGATGCATCTTGAGACCACACTCTTAAGTGAAATAAATCGGACACACATGTTTAAATACTGCATTGTTTCTCTGGTGTGAGAACCTGAAAGTGAAAATAAAGACTAAAATGTATTATATTGGGAAAGGGAAGAAAGTGTTCAAATGGGAAAGGGAACAAGGGAGGGGGAAAGGAACAGAGGGACAAGAGAAATAAGAAATGGAAGCAAAAAATGGAAACAAAGCTTTTGTAAATAAGGAGGGAGGAGGAGTAAAGGGAGGGGAGGGGAATGGGAAAAAAGCAACAAGATATATCATGTACAGGTACAAATCCCGTATGGTGAATGTTAACACTATGTACATCTAAAATGTACCATTAAAATAAAATTTAAAAAAAAAGAATAATGTTATCTCAAATAAATAACCTAATGGTACATCTCAATTCCTTGAAAAACAAGAAAAATCCAAAGCTAGTGTAAGGAAAATTAAAAAGATCAGAGCAGAAATTAATGAATGTGAGACTAAAGAAAAATAACACAAAGGATCAACGAATCAATGAACCAAAGAGTTGGTTCTTTGAAAGAACAAACAAGACTGACAAACCCTTAGCCAACCTACCAAAACAAGGAAAGAAAAAACTCATATCAATGCAATTAGAAATGAAAAAGTTTAAATCACAATAGATACCACTGAAATACACAGAATTATAAGAAACTAGTTCAAAAACTTACATTGCAATAGATTGGAGAATCTAGAAGAAATGGAGAAATTCCTAGACACCAAAATTGAACCAAAATTTAAAAACTCTGGACAGATTAACAACAGGCAATGAAATAGAAGCATTAATAAAAACCTTACCAACTGAGAAAAGCCCATGACCTGATGGATTCACCACAGAATTCTACCACAACTTCAGGAAGATCTAACACCTGTACTCCTCAAACTCTTCGTGTTAGCCACTTTCTCATCACTGAGACATAATACCCAATACCTAAAATTTAAAGGTGAAGTTTATTTTGGCTTATATTTCAGTCAATGGTTGTCTGGCTCCAAGGCAGAAGCAGCATGGTGGAAGGCTCTGGACAAAGGACATGGCAACCAGGAAGCAGAATGAGAAGGGAGCATTCAGGGAGGGAAATATACCCTTCCAGGTTACATCCCCAGTGATGCATCATGAATCACACCACACTTTCTAACAACATAATCAATTACTGAACTCATCTGCAGATGAATCCATTGATGAATGTAGTGCCCCAATGATCTCGTCACTCTCCAAACACATGAGATTTTGGGGGACATTTCTGAAGTAAACAACAACATCCCACCCCTGTCCCCCAAAATACTCATGTCCCTCTCTTCATGCAAAATTCATTTAGCCCATCTGTAAGATTCACCAAAGTTTCAACAGTCCCAGCATAGCTGAAAAGTCCAAGTCCAAAGTCTCCTCTGAGACCTAAGACAAACTCTCAGCCATGAGTCCCTATAAAAATTCAAAAGAAAGTTAAACACTGTTGACATTCAGTAGCACAAGATAAACACTCCCATTCTAAAATGGAGAAATATGGGGATAGAAATTGGACCAAAGCAAGACTGAAACGCAGCAGGGCAAACACTAAATCCTGGAGCTCCACATCCAGCAGTAAGGGAAAGTTGTGGTAAGATGTGAACTCTGAGGCATTTGGGCAGCCCTGCCTATATAGCATTGCTGCTAGGCAGCCCTCATGGCATCTTTCTTGGGGTGCTCTGCTCACTGCTCTGGGCTTCCCCCAGCAGATTCCTGGTTTTTCCAACTTCCTGAGGTCTTCACCTCACTTTCAGGCTCACTCTTACAACTTCATACACTGCCCTCTCAGGGGGACACTGCCTGGTCTCCCAGGCCTTCCTTTAAAATTTTGGTGAAAGCTTCCCTGACTCACTACTCTTGTATTCTGCATGCCTCTAAAACTAGCACCACATGAACAATACAAAGCCTGCTGCCATCTTGAGCAGTAGCTAAGTCCCATTGGATCATGGCTGCTGCAGCCTCTGAGTTTCCCAATGCCTGGACTCTGTGAACCAAATCCTGGGGAACCACTTCTCCAGGTGGTACTTCTCCAACAGGACACTTTGGAGCTTTCCTCTCAAATGAAATCCTTATCATTTCACACTTTTGAGGCTGTGAAGGGTGGGATCTTACTGATTCCTGAGATGCCCTCAAAAACATATTTCCTATTGTTCCAATGCAAGGTACTTAGCTTCTTTTTAATGCTAATTTTTTCAGCTACCACACTTTTCTTTCTCCCAACTTTGCAGGAACTTCCTTTCTTTTGAAACTTTGAACTTTTACAGTCATGTAACTCTATCATTTGCTCATGATTCTCACTGTAGATCTCACTAAAAGCAGCAAACAGTACCCATACCACAGTCTGAATGTTGGACTGCCTTAAAATTTCCTCTATCAGATTAATTAGTCTGTCACACTTAATCTCAGTTTTCCACAAAGTCTCAGGACATGGGAAAAATGTAGACAAATTTTCTGCCAAATTATAATACACATGGCATCTAGACCAAATACCAGTGGTGCCCTTGTTCCCAACTAAAACTTCTCAAACCTGGTCTTATTGTTTGCATTTCTATGAGCATACTTGTCTTCTAAGATCCTACCAGAACCTCTCATCAATCTTTGCCTATTCTGCTTATAGCATTCTATGGTTTCTCTAGCTGGCATCTCCAAACCTTTCCAATTTCTACCACCAACCACTTCCAAAGGCTTCTGAACCACATGGTCAAGTATATTCATAGTGACAACACCATTCCCACTACCAAAATCTGTTTTAGTCACTTTCTCATTACTAAGACAAAATACTCAACACCTACAACTGAAATTCACAATTTTAGTCCATCCTCTGCTGGTTCCCAGGCAGAAATGGCATGGCAGAAGGGCCTGGACAAAAGGCAGCTGCTAATCCCATAGGCAGCCAGGAAGCAGAGTAAGAAAGGAGGCCCCAAAGAGGGAGATATACCTTTCCAGGTCATGCCCTCAAGTGGTCTGCCTCTACTCACCTCTTATCAGCACATTCAGCTACTGAAGTCATTAGTGGATGAAACCAGTAATGAATATAGCACCACCATGATCCAATCACCCTCTGAACACATGAGGTTTTGGGGTAACATTCATGATCTAAACATAATATTCTTCCATGAAATTGAAACGGAAGAAGCACTGTCAAACTCATTCCTGGAAGTCACTAGAATTACCCCGATACCAAATCCAGACATGGATTTAACAAAAAAAGAAAACTACAGTATAGGCCAATCTCCTTAATTAAACAGAGATGCAAAAATCCTTAATATACTTGCAAACAATGTAGTGAATCATGAAAAAGATCATACTTCATACCAAGATGGCTTTATTTTAGAAATGCAAGGATGATTTAACATATGCAAATCAATAAATGTCGTATATTACATAAACATGATCACATGATATCCCAATAGATGCATTGAGAACTAGGGAGAGCAATCAAGTAGGAGAAAGAAATAAAATGAATATGAATAGTAAAGGAAGAAGTCAAACTAGCCTCATTTGCATGTAACATGATCCTTTACACAAAAGGCCCAAAATACTCCACCAGAACTGTGGGATACTCTGAGTCGTGTCAAGGACATGGTCCCTGTTTCTCAGGAAATCTTGAGGAAGCTGAGAAAGCGTGCAGCTGCAGGGTTAAAAGTAACCCTAGGGAGCCTGTGAGATGGGACACTATCCAGAACACCAAGCTCCTTGAAGAGGTCTTGTGGTTCCCACGGATAGTTTAGAGTGTTCTGCTGGCCCGATAATACCCTAACTGTTGAATGCATTGTTAGTCATTTCTAACTCAAGGTCTTGCTGTGTTCCTCCCTGGACTTACTGATTATATTCTGCACATACTCTGCACAGACTGTGCCTTATATAAGCATGCTGAAAAATAAAACAAGAGCCTTAGAGGCTCTCCTCTTTGGCTTCCTGTACCTTGCTGTCCTGTCTCTTATTTTCTCCAATGTAGTTCCCCCTGCACCAGTTCCCGGACCCGAGAGATCCACACAGAACACGCTTAGAGATAAACAAATTCACCAATATGGCAGGATACAAAATCAATAGTGCTCTTATACACCAACAACAAACCCACCAAGAAAGAAATCAGGAACACAATCCCATTCATGATAGCTTCAAAAAATTTAAACACCTAGGTATTAACCTAACCAAGGAAGTGAAAGACCTCTATAACAAAAATTATATTACTCTGAAAGAAGAGAACAAAGAGGACATCAAAAAATGGAAAGACATCCCCTGATCCTGGATAGGCAGAACCAAATATGTCAAAATGCCCATATTAACAAAAAAATGATATACAGATTTGATGCAATCCCAGTCAAAATACAGAAAGTATTCGCAACAGAACTAGTAAAAACAATCCTAAGATTTGTATGGAAACATAAGGGAAAAAAAAAAAAGAAACATAAGAGACCCAGAATAGCAAAAACAATCCTGGACAGCATGAACAAACCAGGAGGCATCACAATCCTGGATTTCAGATTATATTACAAAGCCACAGTCTTAAAAACAGCACAGTACTGGCACAAAAACAGATGTATAGATCAATGGAACAGAATAGAGGATGCAGAAACAACCCCAGGTACATTCAGCCATCTGATCTTTGATAAAGGAGGCAAAAACACACTTCAAAAGAAAGAATCTTTAGCAAATGTTGCTGGGAAAACTAGCTATGCACATGCAGAAGAATGAATCTAGATTCATATCTCTCGTTGTGTACTAAAATCAAATCAAAATGGTTCAAAGACTTGGAACATTGAATCTGATAGAAGATAAAGTAGGTAAAACTCTTGAAGACAGAGGCATAGGCAAAGGACTTTCTGAACAGAATCTCAATTACACAAAAAATAATACCAAGAATCAAGAAAAAGGATTATACCAAATTAAAAGTGTTCTGTACAACAAAGGAAACAACCAACAGAGTGAAAAGACAACATATAGAATGGGGAAAAAAGTTGCCAACTACTCCTTGGACAGAGGACTAATATCCAGAATATATAAAGAACTAAAAAAAAAAAAAATTAGATGTCCAAAAGTAAAAGACCCAATCAAAAACATGAGCAATTGAAATGAATAGGTATTTCTCAAAAGAAGAAATACAAATGGCCAATAGGTACACAGAAAAATGCCTACCATCTCTGGCCATTAGAGAAATGCAAATCAGAACAACCCTGACATTCTTACTCCAGTAAGAATGACTATCATCAAGAACTCAAAAAACAACAAATGTTGGCAAGGTCGCAGGGCGAGAGGAACACTTTTACCCTGCTGATGGGAATGTAAACTAGCACAAACACTATGGAAATCAAGTATGTAAATTCTTCACAAAACTAAAACTATAAACTCTGTTTGACCCACTTATACCTCATACATAGATACATAGATAGATAGATAGATAGATAGATAGATAGACAGACAGACAGACAGAGATATCAATCTTCCTGAAGGAGTTAAACACATCACATTACAGTGACACAGGTATAGCATGTTTATTGCAGCACAACTCATAATAGCTAAATCTTTGAAACAGCTTGTATGCCCATCAACAGATGTAAGAAAATGTGGTATTTATACACAATAGAGGACTTAGCCAAATGAAGGATACATTTCAGTCATTTGTAGGAAAATGGATGCACCTTAAGTCCATAATACTAAGTGAGATAAATTAGACATTGTTACCAAATGTGACCATTGTTACCAAATGGTTTCTCTTATATGAGAAATTGAAAATATAAATAATTTAAAGAGCAAAATAAAAGATAAAAGACAGGAAACAGGGAGATAGACTTTGTAGAGATGTGCAGGGTATCTGAGGATGGCAGGAGACAAGCAGCAAAGGAGGAAAAGGTGAAATAAAGAAAATCAAGATGTCGTATGTATATGTACTAATGCCCCATAATGAATGTATTTATTATGTATTGCAAACATATACTACTAAAATTTTTAAAAAGAAAACAAAGTCTATCTGTTCCATTGCGTGTCCTCATCTCTAAAGACCAGACCATAAGTAACAGGTGGAGCAAGTGGTGGGAATTCAAGACTCTATGCTTGTTGATGGAGGAGTTTTAATTCTAATACAACTACCACAATGGCTAACACTAATAGCTTAATGTATGTCACACATTGCTGTGTTTCGTGAGTTTTGACTCACCTAACACCCATGATACCCTTTGAGGTAGCTGCTGTTACTATCAGTATTATCCAGATGAGGAAGCCGAGCCTCAGAGAGATGAAGTGATGTGCTTAAAATAACAGAGCTAGTAAGTGAGAGAACAGGAACTTGGACTGGGTTCTGTTGGTGGAACTTGGACTAGGTTCTACTGGATTCTTGTCTCTGTTCAGCCACTAAGCTGTGCTACCTCCAGAACTAACAGCCTAAAGCTTCATCTTCATCTCCATTTTCCTGCTATACTTTTATAGGCTCCGTGGTCTGCTCTCACTGAAGCCCTAGCCAAGCCTCCACCCCAATAAAGCAGGAGCCCAGCAGCTACTATGGCAAAGACTCTCAACCCATCAGTCTGATAAAGACAGGCAGAACAAAATCTAAATCTAAAGTGATTTCAGAACATAACAAAAGCATTTCCAAGTGCCTCGGTGGTGTCAAGGCCTCTTTATGCCTGCGAGTGCATGTACATGTTGTCATGCATATAGTAGTCAAATGTCAAGACACAAATGGTCAAAATGTAAATGTTTTGATGCCTATATCTGTGTATGCACATGTGTTCCTGTCCTGTTGAATGTATAGATAGAACTGTGGTATGTGTTCTATGTGTTTGGGTACATGCGTGCATATGTTAATAGTCTATGGTGGCACATATGTGTAGCTATGTGTATTGTGTGCTGATATGCATGCGCACATTTGGATGTGCACAAGTGTCTGGGTGCCAGTGTGCTACTAAGTGTATATAAGCATGTTATCTGTATGTCTCTGTGTAAATCTGCATGTGTGTGCCTGTGTTTGTCACAGCATGTATATGGGGTTATATGTGCACATTTGCATAAACGCTTTACATGTGACTATGTTTATGTATTTCTGTGTATGTACGTGTGAGTGCATGTCTATGTATTTGTGACTTAAGCTCATGAGTGCTTGTATATACCTGTGTATGGATCTGTGTTTAGGGATATAATCATGTTTTTGCACCCTTATGTGAATCTTTGCCTGCTTGACGTATCTTCATGAATCTGTAGTACATAACTATGTGTGTGTGTATTTACACACCTATCCATATGCTTGTGTACATAGAATTCACGTGAGTTTTATATATGTTTATGTGTAGTTATAAAAACACCCAGCTACATAAAAATCTTCAGTCTAAAATCTCACTTCCTCAGGTTATACTGCATTAAGCATACTCATTCATTTCTCAAGGGTTTTCAATTCTGACATTGTATCACTTCCTCCAACACCATGCCTGCCTCTTCAGTCTAAAATCTCACTTCCTCAGGTTATACTGCATTAAGCATACTCATTCATTTCTCAAGGGTTTTCAATTCTGACATTGTATCACTTCCTCCAACACCATGCCTGCCTCGCTCCCTGGCAATTTCAATCTACATGTAGATGATCTTCCCAATACCCTGGCTTCCTAGTCCCTTGAATTTCAACAATTGCATCCTTGACCTCATCTCAGTCACTCATTCCTAGTCACGCTTGCATGTGTTAGTTACCTGTTGCTGCACAACAAACCACTCTAAAACTTAACATCTTGAAACAACAAATGTATTACCTCTCGTGATTCTGTGGGTTGGCTAGGTGGCTCCTCTGTGTGTCTCCAAGGACTCACTCCTGCCCCACCTGATGAGCTAGCAAAGGGCTGTACTTCCCTCTCTATGTGTCTTCCAACCGCAGTCAGGTTTTGTTTTTGCTTCTGATATGAAGTGACAGCATACTTAGAAAACAAAGAAGTTGCCAGGGCTCTTGAGGCTCAGAAATCCTACATCACCACTTCATCTTTCTCTTGGACAAAAGAGGCTACAGGTCCAACCCAGGTTCAAGGGACAGGGAAGCATACGCCACTTTAGAAGGAAAGCATAGCAAAGAATTTATAACCATTTCTAATCAACTATACCTTGACTTTGCCATGACCAGTAACTACGTCTTCCATATCTCAATTTCATAGGTAGCCTCTCTGACCATCACTTCCCAGCTTTTCAGCTCAGGCCTTAGTATTGCAAATCCAGTAGTTCTTCAACCATACTTGGCCACCATCTCATTGATCTGCCCACCTTCTCAGTGTCTGCCTCCCTGGTGTCTTCTTCTTTCCTTGCCCAGCTTAAATAATTTTGGTCTCTCATTAGAATCTCTTATGGTTCTTCTCCAAGTAACATTCCTGGTTAAGTCCAGCTCTGCATCCCCACTGTTTCTGCACTTGTACAGCTGAAAGGAACTGTGGTGACAGCACACAATGACTGCAGCTGGTTTCAACTTAAATCTATAACTACCAACTTCAACCCATGTGGGGTATTAAACGTACCCCAGAATTATATCGTAGTCGCCTAGTCCCTTTATTCTAACATTCCCTAAAGAACATTTTATGCTTTCTTCTCTCTCTTTAGACCGGTGACAGCTACTCCCATACTCAGCTGATGACTTTGCCTCTTGCTTCTCTAACGATATTTCAGCATTTTACCCACATGTGCTATTTTCTCTTCTTTTACTAGGGATGCGAAGTTGAAACCCTTACCTCAATCTCTCCAGCTCATGTATGAGACCTCATTCCTTCTACCCGCTCAAGGATATCGTCTAGCAATTCTTCCTTCTGTCTTGTATACCATCAAGCATCCCCCCTCTAGGAGATCCAACAGTTCTGGATCAGTCCAGTCATTATACAAGCACACCAAGATTTCTCTTGATTTAAAAAGAATCTGCATGGGCTGGGGCATAGCTCAGTGGCAAAGTGTTTGCCTAGCATACACAAGGTCCCAAATTGGATCCTTAGCACAACAAACCAAAACAAAACACATGGTGACACACACCTGTGATCCCAGCACTCTAGAAGGCAGACGCAGGAGGATAGCAAGTTCAAGCCCAACCCCGGCAACTTAGGGAGACCCTGTCTCAGAATAAACAAGCAGAAGGGCTGGGGAATGTAGCTCAGTGTCAAGGCCCTGGGTTTCATCCCCAGTACCACAAAAACAAAAAACAAAGAACAACGACAACAACAAAAACCAGTTCTCTCTTCACTTCCCCTCCAGCCTTTGCTCTATTTCTTTGCTCTCCATACAGCAAACATCAGGAGTTGCTTCCTTTGACTGTTTCCAGTTCCTTCCTGCACCCATTTCTATAAGCTTTTCTGTCTCATCAACCCATTCTAAACAGTGTTTCTCAAGGTCACCAGTAACCTCCCTGTTTTCAAATACATGGTCCGTTCTCATGCCTCACATTATTTGATTCATCAGCAATATTTTTTTCCAGGACACCACACTCCACTATCCTTTATTTCTTATTTTACTGACTTTTTCTTCATGTTCCTTGTTGGCTTCTTCTCATCTGTTAACTTCTTTATAGTGCCAGGAAGCTCACTGCTTGAAGTTTATTTCTCTGTTTACACCCACTCTCTTGTCTAGTTTCACGCCTTTAAGTACCACACCTGCTCTCCAACAATTCACAATTTTTTTTTTTATTTTTGTGTCAGATCTCATCCCTGAACCACAGAGCTGCATATATCCAACTACATTTTGGTATCTCCATTTAGATGTTTGATTGGCATCTCACACTTAACATGCTCAAAACCCAATTCTTTATCTCCCGGCACAAATCAGTTCCTCCATGGTATTTGCCATCTTTGAGTGGCAACTCCACACTTGTAGTTGCTCAGGTCAAATACCTTGGAGTCGCCTCAATGCTTCTCTTTCTCTCACAGCCCTGATTCAATCTACCAGTAGCAAATTCTTCTGGCTCCACTCACCATATATCCAGAATCCTGCCATTCTCTCACCATGTCCCTTCCTATCACCTTGACCCAATCTGTCACTGGATGAGGTCCAAAAAGGTCCCCTCAAAGAGGTGGCAGGAACCTCAACTCACCCCACCCACAGGGTAGGTTGTAGCTTTGTTGACTTGCATCCTAGGAAAAAAACATGTTCAGAATACGGCAACAAGAGAGGAGTTCAGACACAGAGTGAGATGCATTTTGGTTGGTGTTGGGGGGTTTGTGGCCGTGGGGCATCTCCAAGATGGATGATCTGAGATGTGTACCCCTCGCGTATGTCAGCTTGCCTGTTCTGTGGGCCAGGTTAGAAGGTAAACCACGTGCCTGTGTTTGAAGTTTACAGATCTGCTGCCCACTTAACAGTGCTGCTTCTTTGAGGATGTAAGTCTGTGGGAGGAAAAGCACAAGTAAGAAGTGTGGGCCCAATCCATGGGCCTGTGATATCTTTTAGACTCTCAGGAATTTTTCTGGAACCAGTTAGCTGCAAGAGATAAAAAGCATTGTAACTTGAATAACTTTGTGTCCTGAAGCTGTAGTTTTCTTAAAAGTATAATTTTTAAATTATGATTTTACTTTTCTCTTTTCTACCTATCTTTATTTCCTCTATGTTAAATCAAACCCATTATCTTGCCTTGCCTGGACCACAGCAACAGTGGACTACTTAGGAGTAGTCTTTCAGTTTTTATCCTTAACTTCTTCCTTCCTATCTTCAAAAAGCATCCAGAATTGATCTTGTTAAAACATAAGATTAGGCTATTCCTCCACTCAACATCCTGCCCGTGGTTCTGTCTTGGAGCAAAAGCTGAAGCCCTTAATGCAAGTATCTTATCACAAGTACCTACAGGGCTCACTCTCTCATCTCCTTTAGATCTTCACTGAAAAAAGTATTATCTTCCTTGGATCTTCCTGGGTCATTCTTTGCTAAAATGTCAACCCTTCACCCAGCAGTTCATCTCTCTTTTCCCTGTTTATAGTTTCTCCTGGACATGTCACTATGTAACCAAATACTCAGGTTTTTTAATCTTATCAACTTTCTCGCCCAGTAGGATGTCAGAAGGCCAGAGATCTTTGTGTTTTGCTCAACATTGCATCCCCAGTGCCTAGAAAATCCCAGTCACATAACTTAATGTGTAGGAGTTGAGGATTTAGCTCAGTGGTAGAGCGCTTGCCTAGCAAGTGCAAGGCCCCGAATTCAATCCCCAGCACCAAAGAAAAAAAAAAGTGTGCTCAATAAATGTTACTGAATACACTTAATAAACTAATACACGTGTGTACACACACTTGGCTGCTAACTTCTCTGTCTGCATATATGCCCGCAAATGTGTACTGTAGGTATCTGTGTAGTAAAAGGCAAGATCAAAGTTTGAATAGTAACAGTTTCTACAGAGTATTTCTATTGTGCTCCCACTGCGCTAAGCACTTTTGTAGGAAACTTCTCATTTAATCCTATCCATGAGGCAAGTGTAGTACTGTTTAAGAACAATCTCTGGAGCCTGGCAATCTGTGTTGGAATCCTAGCTCTTCCATTTCCTGGCTGCATGACCATGAACTAGTCACTTACCATCTCTGAGACTAACTTTTCTCATCTGTAAAATGATAAAAATACTCCTATTTTATTTATTTTTTTAATACTCCTATTTTATAGGGAACTCCTACTTTATAGGGTTGTCATCAGAATGAAACAAGAAAATCAATAGAAAGCTTGTAAAACAGTGCCTGAGCACCACGGAAACATTTGCTAACACTCCCAATTTACACATAATGAATTTGACATAATTATAATAAAGACAGCAGCATGATAGCGTCCATTTACCAAGTGCTTACTGTGAATGGAATAGGCCCTTTTCAAACATTATGATATAAATAGACACGTATGTGCACACATTTTCATATACATACCTTTTAAAATAACAAAATACATGGTTCAGAAGCCTGTCCAATATTACGCAGCTCTAACTGGTATGTGCACAACTAGTATATGTGAGACCAGAGCTGGTACTCTCAATCACCTTGCACTAATGCAGGTGTGTGTTATGTTACAATGTGCATATGTGTGTCTTTGTGTGTGCTGTCTGTGCAAGGGTGTGTAAGCATGTGTGGCTCTCTGGCAGATTCTCTATGCCCCTAGGAGCATGTTTTCAGAGGTCTGGTAATTTCCTGGCCTGTTCTTCTCCAATACAGCCAGCAGAGGGGGCTCTGGAATTTTTTCCCATTGCGAAGAACCAACTGTATATTGTACAATATGAAAAACAGCTTCCTTTGAAAAATGCTAGTTTTTGAAGGGAAGAGCAATGGTATATGACTGGCTTTTCACACTCTGAAGATGGAAAGCAGAGTAGCCAATGGAGAGACCTCAAATCTCTCCACCATCCAGGCCATTTCTGTCTGAGAGCAGGCACTCAGCAGCCCAAGAACATCCAAGCACTGGGAGGCTCAGCCAGCCTCACCTCCATTCCTTCTATGGCAACACACACAGCTTGCCCACTGCCTTTGGACTGCTCAGAACCCTCTCTGCACCTACCCCATAACAAACCAAGAATCCCGCTTTCCTGCCCTCCTTATTTGTTGGAGGGCTGGTCAGCGGCAAGTCACCTGACACTAATAGCACACCCAAAGCCAGGCTTTGCATTGTTTCACTCTCCCATCTAGCCTAGGAAGCTAGTTTACACTAGTTTACATGCCTCCTTTAGCAAAAGAGGAATCAAGGCTGAGAGAAGAGTATGACTTGCCTAAGGTCATACACTCAGTAGAAGGCAGAAACAGAAATCAGACCTAGATTCCTCTAGAGCTTACTCTCCCCTTCACTACAGCAAAGGTTTGGAAAATGATGGGGCTGGGATCAGAACCCAAGGGGTGATTTATTTTTCACAGTGCAGGGGAGCCCTAGGACCTGGTGCAAGCGAGGGAAGCACCATACTACCAAGCTACATCCCCAGCTCAAACATGTACTTTGCCATATTACCACCCCTACACACAGTGTCGGATATTGAGCCTAGGGCCTCCTGCATGCCGTCCAAGTGGTCTACCCCTGAGTCACATCTCTAGCCCTGGTGGCTGTCTCATCTTGACTAACTCTTACATCAAAATTACTCAAACTTGAAAAATGCATCAAAATGATCTGAGGGTGTTGTTTAAGAAAAATTAAAACACAAACAAAAATACAAAAGTCACAGGGAGGCTCAGTCTGCAGCCTAGGGGAATTTGCCTTTCTCAAAAACACCCCACGTGATTGTAAGGCAGGTGGTCCCCCAGCCATGCCGGTAGAACAACGGGCCCCTTACACGGACCACATGGCTTCCCTCAAGCACCACAAGCTCTTGGCCAGTCAACTCAAAAATCCTCAAAACACTTCCAAATACCCATGGTGACCATTGATAGAGCACCTGCCACACGCTGAGTACTTTACTTTTAGGTCTATGATCTGTTATGACCTACTCGGAGTTCATTTTTGTGAAAGATATAAGGTCTGTGTCTAGGTTCTTTTTCTTGAGATTCAATAGTTCTGGCACCATTTGTTGAAAACACTATCTTTTCCCCCATTGAATTGCCTTTGGTCCTTTGTCAAAGAATGCTATTTGTTTGGGTTTATTTCTGACCTCTCTGTTCTATTTCATTGATTTGTTTGTCTATTCTTTCACCAGGAACACAGCATCTTGATTTCTGTCACTTTATGGTAAATTTGGAAATCATAGCAGTAGTCTGAGGCCTCTGGCTTTGTTCCGCAGTACTTGGTTGGCTATTTCATATCTTTTGCCTTTAGATATATACTTTAAAATCAGTCTGTCAAAGGTATCAAAACTGTGCTTCCAGTACCTATGCAAGAAACAGACAGGCTTTAAAGGGTAGAAAACGTGAAATTTCGCAAGTCGAGATCACAGCTGCAAGTGTATGGAACCTGGATTTTTTTCAAATGGCGCTTTAAAAATATTCAAGCAGAGGGAGCCTGGTCCCATTCGCAGGTTTGTGGGAAAGGAGCCAGTGCGGGCTGCAGCGGCCGGGCTACTCCAGTGGCTCCTTCCAAGCTCGCCTGGCGCCGGGGCCCTCCCTGGGTGCTGGGGTTTTGTGTCTACTCTGCACTCGTTTTCACCACAAGGCCTGCTGCTGTGTTGACTTGCAAGATTTTGCATTTATTCAGGCAAAAAAAATGGTCAAAATGGTTACTGTGTGATTTGTTCCCCAAGGTTTGAAACATTCAGTGAAACTTTTTTAAAACTCTGATTGCATGATTTTTTTTTAGAAAGTTATCATTTGAGAATAATGTCTTTTTATACCAGGAAATATTTATTCTAAATGACGTTGAAAACTTCCCTTTCTCCTTATTATTTTTCAATCAATACATGTTAAAGTAACAAAAAAATAAAAAATTTAAAAAAATAAAAAAATAAAATCAGTCTGTCAATTTCAACAAATAGTTTGATAGGGTTTTGAATGGGATTGCACCGAAACTATAGGTCAAGTTGGGAAGAAGTGACATTTGAACAACACTAAGTTCAATCCATGAACACAGGATATTTCTCCATTTATTTAGATCTTTGATTTCTTTCATCATAATTTTGTAGTTTTATGCATGCATTCCAATTTTAGTATATGTGCTGCCGAAGTGAGCACTATGCATGAGGATACTTTATATACTTTGAGACATTTGTACCTAAGTATGTCAGTGGTGCTACTACTCCAATGGTATTTGTTTTTAATTCTTAGTTTCAAGTATCCATTTCTGAGATGTATCAAAGCAAATTGATTTCTGTACATTGACCATTTATCATGTGGCTAAGCACTTATAAGTTCAAGGAAGGTTTCTCATCAGTATTTTGGAAGATACTACATAGGTGTTCATGCCATCTGCAAACAAAGACTCAGGAAATGTACGTATATTACATAATTTAATCTAAATTAAAACATGGGTCCCACTGCTGGGTACACAGAAGTTGCTCAAAAAACATGAACAATTCTTTCCTTGATGGCATCTAGAAAGAGAGGAGTCTTTTAGCACAAGCTGCAGTCACAGCCACAACCCCCACTGACAGGTTTGCTACCTCCTTTCACAACACACGCCCTAAAACCTTCTAGTGCTAGCCAAGGGTAGATTTGATTGAGTGGCCTTTCCTTCACTCACCACACACTCCTGAGTCCCTGTCTAGACCTGGGGAGGCCCTGGCCTTGATCACAGGGCCTTTCCTTCACTCACCACACACTCCTGAGTCCCTGTCTAGACCTGGCGAGGCCCTGGCCTTGATCACGGGGCCAGACCTTCACTCACCACACACTCCTGAGTCCCTGTCTAGACCTGGGGAGACCCGGCCTTGACTGTGGGCTCTGGAGCCAGCCAGGTCTGGGTGCACGACACTGCTCTCCACTGACTGTCTCCGTGCACTTGGATGACCTTGCCTGCACCACGCTGAAGCTCTTTACCAGGAGCAGAGTGTGGAAATCCTACCAACCTCACAGGACCCTGGGAAGAGGCAATGAGAGGTTGAGGGTGACACTCTTGAGCACAGTGTTTGGCTCCATAAGTGCTCCGGAGGCGTCAGCTGATCTTTCCCCAGAGCCCTGCTGTCTAACCACGGATGTGGGAGGAGGGATCCCAGGGCCCCCACACCCTCACACTTGGCCACTCCCTAATCTCCCAGCTATCCCAGGGCACAGGCAGGAGGAAGGCGGGGAAGGGGCTCATGAGAACCCACACTCAAGGACCTCTCAGCCACTCTAAGAAGACTCCGTGTCAGCCAAGGACCTGGTGGCCGACTGCATGCCCGGCCAGCCAGGGCTGAGGCACCTGGGAGCCAGGAAGCCTGGCTTGGAAAGGCAGCCCGGGGGCTGCCGGGAGGATACTAAGTCAGCCCACGGCAAGAGCTTAGCACCAGGCCTGGCCCCGGTGTGCACCTGCCCAGCGGATGACGGCCACTTAGGTCCCAACCCATAAGGAACCTGCGAGGAGACCCCGACTGCACCTGTGCAGCACGACCGACCATGGTTGGATTCGTGGAGCATTAAACGGGCCCTGTGGCCTCCAAATGCCACCCTGCCACCCCACGTGTCACAATGTCGGGCTGTCATTG
>PVJO010023106.1:0-26731 GCA_004026905.1 Hystrix cristata | reverse complement strand
AAATAACCTGAAAAGAAAGAAAATTTGTTAAGTGAAGGCCTTTGAAATCCAAAAACTTCAGAACCAATATTTTCACTAGCAATTCCTACCGAATATTAAAAAAGGCATCAATACCCACTCTATACAATTGAGTACAGAATACTGAAGTGTGAAATATACTTCCTTACTCATCTTAGATAATCACAATTAACCCCATGTCAAAATCAGGCCAAAACGTTGAGAAAAAAAAAAAAAGAAGGATAAATTTGAGTCATATGTAGGAATAGACTTCAGAACATAATGTTATGTGAAATCAATCAGACACACAAGCTTAAACATCATATGATTTCTTACTCTTGAGAAATCTAAAAATATAAATAAAGAGCAAAATACAATTGTGAAAGGTATATCTTCTGTTATTTCTTTCTCAGTGAGTTTATTATTTGTATATAGGAATGCTATTGATTTTTGGGTGTTGACTTTGTATCCAGCTATGCAACTGAATTTAGTTATTAAATCTAGAAGTTTTTTGGTGGAATTTTGGGGGTCTTCTATGTAAAGTATCATGTCATCCACAAATAATGATAATTTAAATTCTTCCCTTCCTATCTTTAGCCCTTTTTTTTCTTTCTCTTGTCTAATTGTTCTGGCTAATGTTTCTAAGACTATATTGAATAACAGTGGTGATAGTGGGCATCCTTGTCTTGTTCTAGATCCTGGAATGAAAACTTCCAGTTTCTGAACATTTAGTGTGACATTGACCATTGGTTTGTCATAGATGGCTTTTGTCAATTGAGATCTAGACCGTCTAGTCCTAATTTCTGTAGTGTTTTTATCACAAATGGGTGTGTCAAAGACAAAAATCACATGATCATCTCAATAGATGCAGAAAAAAGCATTTAATAAAGAGCAAAATAAAAGGCAAATAAAATGAAACATGGAGATAGATCTTTTGCAGATGGGAAGATTAGGAGATACAGGGAAGGGGAAGAGGGCAGGGGAAGGAGACATGAGAAGAAATCAAATGAGTCATGACCACATTTACCTACCAAATACCCACAATAAAAGTGGTTATTATGTATGGCAAACATGGGCTAATGAACTTAAAAAGTGAAACATAACTTTTACCTCATGAATAAATGTAAAACTTTTAAATAAAATACTAAGAAAAGGAATTCAAAAGTCCCTAAAAATAAACTAATTTTAAAGTAAGGTTCCCCAAGGAAAAAAAGGCTGGTTGACCATTTAAAAATCAATTAACACAGTAATTCATAACATTGATAAACCAAAGAGGAAATATCACACGGTCAACTCAGTAGATGAAGAAGAACCACATGACAAAATCTAATGTCAATTCATGAGAAAAACTTTGAGTAAGTAATGAGTAAATCAAATTCCTATAGCTGATGCAAAAAATATGAAAAACCTCATAGCTAATATTTTTATCACAAATGTCTGAATTCTTTCTCTTGTAACTAAACACAAGATAAAAATGTCCATAATCAAAGCAGTTAGTAAAAAGAAAAACCTATACACAATAAAACATTTGAGGTTGGAAGTAAAGAGATAAGAACTGAATTTATTGACATTCAACATTGTCATGCTCAGAAAATTCTAAAGAATCTCCAAAATATAAAAGTGAGTTTAACACTGTGGGAGAACACAAGATAAATACATAAGAAACACCTACACATGTATATACTGATAATGAACCACTGGAAATAAAATGAAGAGAATATTACCATTTTCATTAAGGCTACAAATAAATTTGAGAAAATATGCAAGATCTGTACTATGGAAATTATATAATATTTTCAAGAAAAATAAAGACAACTTATGTAAAGTACTATAATGTATTCATGGATCATATTACTCAATATTATACAGATGCTAATTCTTCAACTAATGATAGAGACTTAACAACCATTCATTATTCCATTATGCTTTTTTTCAGGAAAGAAGAACATAATTCTAAAATTTATATGGAAATCCAAAAAACCAAAGAAGATATTCAAAACAACTTTGGGAAAAAAAAAACAAATCAGAGTTTGAAGACAAACTGCTCAACTTCAAGACAAAGTTACAGTAATCAAATCAGTGTAGTATTGTTATAAAGATAGATAAAAATAAAACAAAACATAGAACCCAACTATAAATCCTTGAATATACAGTCAAGTCATATCGGAATAAGTATAATTAAAAGGAGGAAAGATTTTTAACACACAGTTAACTAGATTTCCTCATACAGATGTATAAACTTCAATTCATATCTCATTCATATCTCATACCACATACAGAATTTAACTCAAATTCAATCATTAGCTAATCCATAATGGTAAAATATAGGTCACTATTTGTGTTCACATGGGGTTACTAGAGCAAGGAAGGATATGCGATAAGAACTACCAAGAAGCACAAGGAAATTGTTGATGTGATAGGAGGATTTTTTATTGTGATCCTGGTGTGATGATGGTGATGTATTAAACACGTAGGTCAAAGCTTTTTAACTTTCACACTTTATGTGCATTTCAGTGTATGTCAAGTATGTGTTATTAAAGCTGTTTCAAAAGTGGGGTCACAGATGGAGAACTGAGAAACACACTCCTGAGGAATGTGGAGCTGCCAGGTGCAAGTGCCCTTCTACCTAAGATGATGCAGGACAGGAGAGTTGAAGTGCATCCATTAAAGGCATTCTGAACACTCAACTTCAAGAGGCTCAAAGCAGATAAGAGATAAGAGTAAAACTCCTTGAAAAATTTCAGGCTTTCAGCTACAAAAGACAGTGGTCAAGGCAAGTGAGCCAAGACAAACCTACATTAGGCATTTGAGCTTTGACACACTAAAAGGCCACTCCCTGCTCAATGCAGGGGGAGTGGCAGCCATGCTGAATAGAAAAAGTTAGGAATAAAATGAGAGAGCAAAGAGAACATCCCAGCAAATGAAAACCCTGGTGGATAAAGTACAGTGCAGAGAGAGACACCCCACAGTTCCAAGCCTGGCAGTTTCTGTGAGAAGCCCAAGCAAATCTGTGAAATCACAGCAGTGCTTGGAATCTAAAGCCTGCATATCAGGACGTCTGAGTCCCACTCTGAAACATTTCAGCCAGTGTTGAAATAGATCAAAACAAAACTAAAAGAAACTGCTAACTTACAGATCATTTTTAGAGTTACTTTACCTCTTGTCCTAGCAATCTAACTTATAAAAGAAGGAATGTGTTTCTTATATGATATACTTTAATCTCCATTATCATCTAATTTTGTATCAAATACAAGTTTGATCTTTTTAGTAAAAATTAAAATGATCTAATATATTCTAATTAAAAGTATAGAGTATAGCAGAAATATTTGAAGAGATAATTGCTTTCAAATTATATAACTGATAAATGGTATTAACCCTCAAGCCCAAGAATATCAACAAACTTCAATCAGGAAAATTTAAAGGAAAAAAACACACCTAGTGATAGTGAAAACATCAAACCACAACAATAAAATATGGATATTAAAAGAGCTCACAGGAAAATGCCACATCATCTACACAGGGAATATGGTATCAATAATGACTTTTTATCTAAAATAATGGAGGCAAGACAATGAGACAAATAAATTTTCCAAGAGTTAGAAGAAATACAAATTCATTGTAAAATTTTACATCTATTGAAAACATTATGCAAAAATGAAAGCAAAATAAGGAAAATCTGAAAATGACAGAAGATCAGAAAATTTATGTTTGATACATCTGCACTAAAGAAACAATAAGTAACTTCAGTCCAGAAATAAATAATACTAGGTGGCACCCTGGTTCCATAAAAAAAGCAATAAAGGAAAGAAAGGAAATAAAATTATGCAACTATAAAGTTCTAAAGTATTTATTAATTAATTTAATAGTATTTAATATTAGACTACTTTAATTTAAAGATAGAAGCAGTTACTGGAAAAACTGTACAAAGAAATATACTTAAAATATAATACAGAGGAGAAAATAATGTAAGTAATATATATTCCACTCAAGAAAAATAAGAATAAAGGACAAAAAAACAAAAAACAAACAGGATAAACATACAAACAATACCAAGTTATGAGACTTGAAGTCATATATCAATTATTATACTAAATTAAGTGGAATAAACGTTCCAATTAAAAATCTAAGCATTTTAGATTACTTTAGAAATATGTCTTTAAAAATAAGTCACTTTGAATTTAGACACTATTAGGTTAAAAAGCTTAAAAAAGAAAACACAATTCAAAGATTAAATGGAAGAAACTGCCTTATCTACATTAATATAACATAAAATGGGCTAAAAGATAAAGATATAGGCATAGAAGGGAGAGTGTATAATAGCAGAAGAATCAATTAATCAAGAGTACATGATCAGTTCTGTATGTTTACTTACAGAACTTCAAAATTATACAAATCAAAAATTGTCACAAATAAAAAAAGAAGTAGAAAACTCTACATTTAGAGTTGCAGATTATACAATGTATCTTTTGATAACTGTTATGAAGAATACGCAAAATACCAGCAAAAATAAAGAAGCATTAAACATTAGCTAGATTCAATCATTTATCATAGATTACCACACACGAATAAGTATAGAATTACAGTGTTCATGAACATTCACCCAGGTAAACTATCTATTCAGTTCATGCAGAGTATATTCTCTGATCACTACTATATTAGATATTAATAACAATAAGATCTGGGCAGTATTAGAAAGTCAAACCACACCCTTCTCAGCAATTCATAGATAAAATAACTCAGCTTTATGTGAGCTAGAATGCACACTTAGATGGATTTACAGTGATGATCAGAACTAAAAAGCAGAGATGAATGATGTGAAGCTTTGCCAGAAGGAAAGAGCAGGTAAATTTGAAGCAAAGGACAGTAAGGTTATTGAAAAGATTTGCATTAAAATGAAGCCAAGTACTTTGCCTCAGGACAGTGGGATAGTGCCTGGAGGTTATCTCAGCAACTGGTCAGACCACAGGGTTTCACAGGCTCAAAGGTATAAAAATGCAAACCTTTTCTTTCAGAAGCTAGTACCTGGGCCCCGCTGCTCTAAAAGGGCCAGCTAGGGAGTTGGTTCCCCAGGACTCATTCCCCCAAGTACAGCCATCCAAGTACTTAAAGGCCTCTTTAGCCATGGTCACTGGGGCCAGGAGACTGCTGAAGCAGAGTATTGAACACGGCGTCATCCACATAGTGATGTTTTTTCAGGCATGCAGAGTTAAGATGTCAGGAAAGCTTGCACTCAGATTTCGAAGGAAGGCCTGCAGGGCCAAGAAATGTGATCCAGAAAGTAATTTATGAAGCTGTGACGGTGCATCCAAAATTGCAGCAGAGACTGCAGGAAGTTGGAATTGTCAAGAACATGGATTGTCTGCTTTAAAAACCCACAGGGAGTGAGCAAAAACCACCCAAGAGAGAGGCTTTGTAGGGAGCAATCAGAAATACCATAGAAATGAGGTTGCCCAAGCTATGTGGAGGATTCATTTCACCAAAACCTGCCCAAGGTGTTGGATATGGAGCTATAGGATTGTTTGCTCTGCTAGTTGTTGGTCTTGATTTGGTCTAATTCTTTTTATCCTCTATTTCTCCTTTTTTTGGAATGAGAATACCTAACCTGTGACATTGTCTGTTGGAGGTATTTAATATTCTTTTCAGTTTTTACAGCTCATGGCTAAGAGTTTGCCTTTAATCTTAGAGGATACTGGACATGGACATCTCAGCAATGCTAGTAGTATCAAAAGTTTGGCAATTTTAGAGATGAACTAAATACATTTTGCATAATGAAATGGACATGAGCCTTTTGGGGACAGAGGTGGAATGCTCTGGTTTAGATCTATCTTGTCCCCCAGATGTCTCATGCATTCAGAGATGGAACTTCTGGAAGGCCAGTGGATCATAGGGTTTGCTGCTCAGTGGGTTAATGTATTTATAAAGTTTAAGGCTGACTGTTCTGTTAGGAGGTGGGGTCAGGTCAGAGAGGGGAGGTCACCGAGGCTGTAACCTGGAAGTTTATATTCTTGTCCCTGGCTTCTCACTTTTCTGTTTCCAGCCTACCATGAGCGAGCAGCTTTCCTGCACCATGCTCCTTCACCATGCCATTTTTGCCTTGAACTAGCATACCATGTCGAAACCCACTGAAACTATAAGCCAAAATAAACCTCTCTTTTAATTTGTGGGTGTCATGTACTGTATTTTGTCTCATTGATGGGCAAATAGGTAATACGATATGCCTACAATGGAAAATTCTTTAGTGTTTAAAAGAAATGAGCTATCAAGCTACTCCTAGGCATGAAAGAAACTAAAATGTATATTACTAAGTAAAATATGTCAACATTAAAAGACTGCATAATATATGATTCCAAATTAATGTCGTGTTGGAAAAGACAAAACTATGTGGACAGTAAAAAGATTGAAGATTTCCAGGAGATCCTTAATCTTTAATTTCTAGCATGGAGTATATGAATTTGAAGAACACAGATGATTTTAAAACACTAAAATTACTCTGCATAACATGCCATTATGTATTCATGTCATTTTTATAATTGCCCCAACCCATAGAATATGCAATAAAAAGAATGAACACTGATATAAACTTACGGATTTTGTCTGATAATGACATGGCCTTGTAAATTCTTCAGTTGTAACAGAGTACTGTTCTGAAGGGAAGATATGACATATGTGAGGTCCCAAGTTGTATGGAAATCTCTGTACTTTCTGAACTCTTACGTATTCATGAAAAATACTGCAGGTTACTTCTTTAGTTTTTATGTGATTCATTCACTGAATATGCCTGTCTTGGAAAACAACCTGAAATAATTTATGTAGCCAGTGGTCCATGAAAGTGCACTATGGTCCTATGAAGAGTGTGCTCGTTTTTTCAAAAGAAAACAAGACCAGCATGTAGCAGAGTTTCCCCTAACAACAGAAACTGAGTGGCCACCAATTAATAACTAAATAACACGTGATTAGACCATAGAAAATACCATTCCTAATTCCTGGAGATTCCTAGAGATCTACCCCCAACTGGGGACCCTGAAATGATTCTTCAAATTATTATATGTCTGTAACTAGAGGTCAAAATCCAATTATAAACTAAAGTAACAGACAGCATCTCCTTGCCAACCTGAATTTAGCAGGGGACATTCTCTGCTGAAAACGCTTGCATGGCTCCAACAGTTTTCAGCATAACAATGATTAAGTAGGGCCTCCTCTGAGCTGCTTAATAGGGTAAGGTGGAGAGAGCAGGGGATGGATGTTTAATAGCATTACATAGAAACATTATGAGTTTGAATTGATTAAATAGCAATGCCCCTGCCCTTCTTCATTACACAGACAGTGCCATGGTGCTGCATAATGTAGATCTGTCTTTGGATTAAATTCTAAAAAGAAACTGAATCTTCAGGGAAAATATGGAAAATGATGAATAAACCTGCTGTAAATAGGGAGGGAGGGAGCAGAGGGGAGGGGTGGGGGAGAGGGGGGAGAACCAAGATGTATCATGTATAGGTACAGAATAAATGTAATGAATGTGACCAATGTAGTAGAATGTACCAATACATGTTCTTGGTTTAAAATAAATAAATTAATTAATTAAAAACAAAACAAAACAAAACAAAAAGAAACAAGAGAATTATCAATGGCCCTTTTATTGCCTTGGCAAAGAATGTTGGTTAAGCAAAGTTTTGGAGCAAGGAAAGCACAATCACGGAGTCAACAGTTTAGACACAGAATTAAGGTCTCTGTGTCAACTAAAGAACATAAAGTATGAGTTCAGTACCTCTTGTCGCTATTTGTACACATCCTAAAGCTAAAAGATCATCCGAAGCCACGAATATAAACTATGCTTAGAATGTCTGTTTCTACATTCAAGTGTGAAGATGCATTCTAAATATCACCATAATCACGTAATATTTGCAATATATAGTATATATAATTTACCGAATAAATTAGGTTACTGTGTAGTATACTTGTAACTTAGGCTCCTGCCAGTTTGTATGTTGTGGAGGGAAAAGGGACAAGGTAGGAGAGAGCAATTGCTATCAAGTTTGGACCTTGGGCTGGATATATGTTATCTGCCCCTCCAGATTCCCTTTACCCTTCTCTATTCTGTTTTGTACCCAAAAGGCTCACCCGTGTGAAGTGTAACGACTGATTCGTCTGCTCTCTGTGTTCCTTCCACCTGCTTCAGTAGCAGCAACTAACAACTGCGTAATGAAAGATGGTAGTGAACCATCCTGATTCCTCTGGCTTCCCTCCCACCAGGTCACAGGGCTGGAGTGACCCTCTTCACAGAGGTTTTTGGGTTCTTCTCACTTGCGTTAAGACTACGACACAGACAGAAAAGTAGGTTATTCAAACAGACAAAAAAAAATTGCACTTAGAACGAGATTGAGGAATTGGTGAAGGATGTAAACATGACAGATAAATAACCAAAAATGAGCATTTGTCAACTGTATTACAGCAGCACTTCTATAGCATTACCACAGATAAAGATTCAGTATTTAAAATAACTTTAAACACTCACATAAACAAAAATATGAATTTTCTACATACATGTGGTGGGATTTTTTTTAAAAGAAATAAATAAAAGAAATTGAAGAAGAGGAGGAGAGAAGCAGAACTTAGATAACATCAGATGAAAATTCAAACCGATTTAGAATTTGTTCTTGGCTCCTTTAAGGTAAGATTTTCCACCAGTTTATCACAAGAAAGTCTGATACTCATATCAGAACCTGGCTATAAAAGTTTATAACTAGATCACTTTTATGTCATTTGTTAAACTAAAAAAGACTTTCTGTCTTTTTTTTTTTTTTTGACATTGTTACTCTGTTCCCTGACCAGCTGCCGTGATCCTGACCCAGCCATGTCAGTAAGAGTGCCGGCTCTTTGAATTTAGTATTAAGGTAAGAGAATTACTATTTATGCAATATAAAAACTTGACTTGAGAACCACTTCTGTTATGGGACTTCAGATCCACAGAAAGCCAGTCTGCTGAGGAAGAAGAATGAGGCAGATACAGATGTGCAAAAGAAAATAAATCAAGAATATCAAAGAAAAGGTCCTTCAATTCCTGAAAACAGCCTGCTTACTCATTAGAGTCTCCATTCAAAAACAGTTGCACACCCATCACATTTTGGTCCTGCAAGGAAACATTATATTCGTATAGTAAATTGTGCTACCTAATTTACTTTTCTTTTAGTTTAAATTCTGTGGATTTCTGGTACTTGTAACTATAGGTTCAATGTAGTATGCATTAAGAGAGCTAAGTGTGGCTGCACTCGTTTTATTATCTCAAAAATTATTGACCTGAATAATTCCTCCAACATGGATACTTAAATTAGGTGAACAAAACCTGGCCATTGAAGTCAAGATGCCAATACTCCTTTGTCTCAGTTGTTTTAGAAAGACCTTTTTTGTCTTGATTCAACATATTTCTCTCTTACTAAAATGCAATATTTTAAAAACTGGATTGTAAGTACTATCCCAGCCAAGGAATTCACTGGAGAGGAGAAACATAAGATCCATGTAAAATATAGGCCAGAAGGGAGCAGCAAAGCTATCATTTCCCTGATACTAGAAATTACTGCATGAAATCCCAGTCAGGCAGGAAGTCCACCTTTATTACGAAGGCAACATTTGCGTTTTCTTCAGATAACAGGTACATTTTTTGCATAATTATTTTGTACCTAACAATCCTCCTAATGTTCTGCATCAAGTCAATAATTTAATTTTTGTGACAACTTATTTGTTACTATTTTTATTCCTATTATTTATTCCTATTATTTACAAATCACTCAGTTGAAGACACAAAGTGGTTAAGAGCTTTGCTGAAGATGACACAACCATTAAAAGTTCAGCAGTTGCCAAACCAAGACAATCTCCTTCACCAACACTTGCTCACTCATCCGAGGTTTCTCTCACATCACATGCATGAATCATTCCTATCACAAAATCGTGTCTATGAGTGTGACCGAAACCGAGGGAACAATACATTTTTCAGGCAAAGGGAATATAAAAACCCTAATAGTGAAACACTGACTATTTTTTGCATCATATTGTTACTCATGAAATGCTCATCCCTTCTACATAAAAATATGCTAAGACTAACATGACAGCAACAAAGTTATATAGAGGTCAAATTTAAAGATTTTCTTATATTTGCTGTGGGTGTATTTTTTAAAATAAGATGAAGAAAACTCAAGTAATTCGATTGCAATGGAAGTACATGCCAAAAAATAAAAGATGTTGCAGTGTATCTATCATATATGAAATACTGATTTTAAAATTCAATGAAATATTTTAACCTAGTTATATTTCTTGTGATCCATCATTCTGGCTATAAAACGCAAGAATGGAATGACTTGAGGTTGTCTTAACCAAATTTTAAGCAGTAACATTGAGCGGTGGAAAAGAAAACAAAGCACTGTGGTTATGGAGACCATACTGATAACCGGCATAGAAAACTGCAAAAAGAAAAGATGAAACACCCACTGATACTTTATACTGGAAACAGGGGACCAAGATTATCAATGGAAAAAGCCTGACAATATTCCTGTTAAACATCCACACCAGAAGGCAGTGTACTGTGGCCAGAATGCCTGAGTTCAAATAACAAGTCTGTATCTTGGCAGGTGCATAATTTTGGCACATGACTTAGTCTCTTAGTAACCTAACTTTTCTCCTCTGTAAAGTGCTGTTAGTGATAATTTAAACTTCTGAGAGTTGCCCTAAAGATCAAATGGAAATACATGTAAAATGTTTACTAAAATACTTGGAAAAATTTGATAGCTCAATACTCATTAACAATGAATGTTAGCTAATATTAACTGCGATGTGTTTGAGTCTAACTTTTTCGAATTATACTAAAGCCATTCTCTGTATTTATCTCACATATAGCCATTATATGTAAAAATGTCAGTATCTTTGATGTGAAGGAAAAATGAAGGGTGAAAGATGAAAGACAAAGTAATGAAACACCAATTTTAAAAATCAATAAAGTCATGTATATGAAATAAAATGCCTGGGGATTTATCTGTTAATGAGTCCCCTTATTCCATATTTCAAGTAATACTTCAAACATCAAAACACAAATACTTCTTGTACTCAACTAGCAGAAAGACAAGTGTTTTTCTAGAATCTTAAGATATTTTCAGAACATCTTTGGAATATCTTGGATTCCTAAACACATTAATGAGTCAATCGTGGAAAAAAAATCAAAGAATGTTCATTCCATGTTTCCACAACCTCTGAATCCTGACTGAGCGTCTTTCTCTCTGGAAGCACTTGAGAGGGAGAGACAGTAAATACCACATTGTTTTGCCCTTTTGTGCTCTGTGATAATGTCGACGCTCTTTCCATTTTGGATCTAAAATGTCCCCCAAAGGCCCATGCATTAAGGGTTTGGTACTCGGCCTGTGGCACGATGGGAGATGGTGCAGGCTTTATGAGGTGGGGTTGGTGGGAGGAACCTAGGTCATTGTAGGCACACTCCTGACGGGCAAATCGCGACTGTAGTCCCTCCTCTTCCTTTTCCTGCTTTCCAGTCACCGTGAGTGAGCAGCTTCCTCTCCCGTGCACTACAGTCATGAAGAACCTTTCCACAGACACAAAAGCAATGAGGCCAGCAGATCATAGACTAAAATCTCCAAAAGTGTGAACCAAAATAAATCTTAACTCTGTTTAAGTTAATTGCCTAGATATTTTGCCAGAGTGATAAAAACATAACACGGATCACTGTCATTGTGACATCTTAACAGGCCAATCCTGCGCCCGACTGTAGCTCTGGAACCCCAGGACCGCTGCTGGCCATCAACACCTATGTGTACCTGTCTTCTCTCGTCAGTGAGAAATGCCTTTTGAGTCTGATGGCTTTGCAAGCGATTTACAGGACTATAACACTCTTTTAGAATACACCACAGACGACTCAATGCCTACTCAAAACCCTTGTCCATTTTTTCCTCACTAACGAACTTTCCTTTGGAGCAGGAAGGCATGCAACTAAAATTGGAGTCTGAAAATCCCTCATTGCTACAAGTGTCCCTCTGACCTGTAATCTAGTTCAGAGCATATAGATACAGAATCTCAAGTCACCGGGTTGGACTTTCAGGAAGACTTCAGAAATGATCCTCAACTCTTCTGTCTTTCTTTCTACCTGGTAGACAGGTAAGATCTAGGAGGTATAATGGTCTTCTTACCACTTTGAAGCCAAAACCATGAAAACAAGATCCGATATCCTTAGAAGGGATGAAAAAAAGATAGAAATATCCTGAATTCCTAAACACATCAATGAGTCACTACACTGGTCTAAATCCTTGTAACCTAGACTTCTCATTCTGCAAGATGGATAATTCTCTTTTTGCTTGTCAGCTATCTCTATCATTTGCTACGAAGAATATTTCTAGCAAGCAGAGAATTTGATGATGAAAACTGGCCAAATGCCTCCTTTCCCCTCCTCAAATATAAAGGTGACTGCAACTTGGTTAGGAGCTTATTAAATCATGTTCTCATTAGCGTGGTCAAGGTAAAGTCGACCACTTGCTTGCCAGTTTATTTTGAGAGAATATTCCAGCCTGTGATGCTGGACTTGACCCAGTCTGCCATAATGTTCTTCCTACAAGTTTTCTAACTTGTAAAAATCACATACGATCACCATTAATTTTAAAGACAACATTAGATTCCCATGCTTCCAACTAAGCTGAATTTTAAATAATTATTTTACTAGGCACAATACAGAATCAGTAAAAAACAAACAAGAAAATGAAAAATTATCAAAATATATGCTGTTTGGGCAAAAGAAAGATTTTTTTTTAATTCTTCTTGCCATGTTATGCTGTCAAAATTCAGACAATACTCCTACTGACTTCGAGAACACTGAAAAACTCTGTCTCAAATAGAGGTAATTTGTCAGTGATTAAGAGACAGAGTAATTAGTACAAAAGAGAAATGCCTTTGTTTGTATAAGAACTGCCAGTCCAACAGAAAAAAAAATACTTATGTGAAAACTCTTAAAAGAAAGTAACTAAGGCTAATTGAATTCAAAGTTAAAAGTTCAAAACTATCAGCACAAAACTATTAAGGAAGAAAGTGTACATATACCTTTAAATGTGTTATCCACACTTCAGAATACTGTTTCCTGCAGTGTCACTTAACTATATCATCATTCAGGTTTATTCACAAATGGCTCCTCTTTGCCTGTTTTGGTTTGGTTTGGTTTGGTTTTACGAGACAAGGTCTAGCTAGCTACATAGTTCAGGCTGGCTTTGAACTCACTATGTAGGCTAGGCTGGCTTGAAATTCACAGCGATCCTCCTGCCTCAGCCTCTGGTGTGCTGGGATTACAGGTGTGTGCCACCACACCCAGTTTACAAATGATCCTTTTCTGGAAGGGATTCCCTGACAGTCCTAGCCAAAGTAGATTATCGGTCCTTACCCTTACTCCTCTTACTTGTTTATTAGAATCTGAATCTATATCATCTTGTATTTTATTGTTGGCTGATTATGTGTCTGTCCCACTAAAACATAAATTTTATGGAATAAGAGTGTTTATTATATCCCAGCTATATCTCCAGTACTACAATAGTTCCTGTTGCATATTAGGTGATCAATAAAATATTTGCTAAAAAAAGAATACCTAATACTTGAAGGAGCTTCTTTGTCTACAACAATCTCAACAGAAGTTAAATGTTGTCACTTTTATGAAATATTCTCTTCTTAGTTACAGCTATATGAGTTTTTAAGGGGTGTGTGGAAATGATGCTTTGAATCTATCTGCAATTTTTTTCTCAGCCTTCATTTAATCAGCCCAAATAGTACCTCCTTTCAAAAGATCAAAAAGAATAAACTCAGTCGTGCTCTGAAAACCTCTTGCTTTTTTCTGCATGTGTATCCTTTGACAGTAAACCACACAGTGGTAAGCATTATGGCCAATTCATCTTTATAATTACCTCACTCCACAATATTGTATGTAACATCTCTGTCTAAGAAAATCCTATCGAATGAGTAATTCAAAACATCACAAGATTCACATTCTCCTCTCAAGTGTTTGATGAAGATCTCTGCCCAACACCATTGCTTCCCAAACATGAATACGTAGTTTTTTTAAATGCTCAACTTTTCTTTACATTCGACTGCACGGACATTTTGATACCTGGATGATCAATATAATTGGACCAGTTTGACCACACAATTTGTAAACTGAGAGTTGTTACTTACTATATTTTCTGTACTTTTATAAATGCTCCTTGCTTGCTCTTAACCCTTTGCGATTACCCCTTTCTTATTTCTAATTGCATTGATTTGGGTTCTTTCTTTCTTTCTTTCTCTCTCTTTTTTTTTTTTTGGTATCATTGGCTAAGAGTTTGGTTAATTTATTCTTTCAAAGAAAGAATAAAACTCTTCAGTTCATTGATTCTTTCTATTGTTTTTCTGCTCTCAATGTCCTTGATTTCTGCTCTGAACTTTAAAATTTCCTTCCTCATAGTAGATTTGGGTTTGGATTGTTCTCATTTTTCTAGGACTTTGAGCTGCATAGTTATTTAATTTGAGCTTGCTCTGTTTTTGTGCTGTGGGCATTCATAGCTATAAACTTCCCAGTTAGGACTGCTTTCACTATGTCTCATAAGTACTGCCATTATCATTCAGGTCTAGAAACTATCTTATCTCTTCTTTAATTTCTTCTGTAACCTATTGTTTATTTAAGAGGGTATTGTCTAGTTTCCATGCATTTGCATAATTTGTTTTCTTTGTCATTGATTTCTTGGTTAATTGCACTATGAAATGATAATATGAATAGTAAAATTTCAATTTTTTATACTTTTATTATTGGTTAGTATGCATTATTGGTTAGTATGAGGTCTATTTTGGAGAAAGTTCCATTTGCTGTGGAGAAGAATGTATATGTTTTTACTGGGGGGAACATTCTGTAGATGTCTATTAAGTCCACATTTTTGAAGATGTAATACAAATCTTATACTTTTTTGTTGATGTTTGTGTGTTTGTGTGTGTGGTATTGAGGTCCCCTATTATAATTGTTTGTTTATCTGGTCTTTTATGTCCAGTATTACTTGTTTTATGAAGTTATGTGTGCCATTGTTCAAAACATGCATGTTAATAACTAAAAAGTAAAATGAATATGGCACAGAAATTTAAGCATAATAGGGTCAAATTAAGCATACAATTTCAAATGTGGTATGTGGTCATACACAAGCATTTAAAATAAATTTAAAAACAGTGTAAGAGAAAGGAACAATTCAGACCAGGGAATCTTTTTAGGTCCAGTTCAAAATCCACTCACATGACAACCATGCGCCACACTGGGCATCAGTTTCACCTAAAAAGAACCACAGGAGATGTAGCTCATCACCAAGGCAATGTCAAACATGTCACAGCAATGCACAATGTCAAACATGTCACAGCAATGCACAATGTCAAACATGTCACAGCAATGCACATGACGGTCTAGACCTCTCCCTGGTGACTTCACTATCTTGGCATGTGACATTCACTCAAAATGTTGTACAAGTATCACTGATAAACAACCACAGAACTGTTTCATCCTTTCAGACTGGAATTTAGTACTCATGAAAAAACAGCTCCTCCCTGCACACTCTCCACAGTCCCTGGCTACAAACATCTTATTATCTGTCTCTGTGAACTTGACTAGCCTAGTTACATCACACAATTGTAATCATAGTGTGTTCTTCCTCTTGCGTTTGCCTAATTTCGTTTAGCAATCATCAAGGTTTATCCATGTTATAGCATCCATCACGACTTCATTCTTACTTGACAGAATAACACTCCATTGTACAAATATTCTGAGTTTTATGTGTGCATCCATCTGCTTCTGCCTTTGCCTTTTGTGAAAAATGTTGCTACAGCCATTGTTATGCATATGCGCAAAATGCAGACATCAGAAAAAAAAAAACTGGTATAAATAATTTAACACTAAATTTATTGAGACTTCATGAAATTAATACAACTTACCTTTGGCCTCTACAATTACAAGAGGTGCTCAAAGTGGTGCCAATTAGTTTCCAGACATTTTTTTATTAGTATGGCAAACTACTGAAGAATGTATACCTTTTTTTTTGGCAAACTGTTTTTAAGTCCCCATTTTCAATTTATTGGGATATGTCACCACAATTGTCTTTTGGGGACATATAATAATGCTATGTTTAATTTTTTTTAGGAATTGGTATGTCATTAAAATATTTATGAAACAAAATTATCTTACATCCAGGCAGGAATAGCTCTGTACTTACATCTAGGGACACCTGGAAATTTGGAGCTGGGTCTTTGACAAAAATGAAGGAATGATAATGTATAATGGCTGTTTAAAGTTCCAAACTCCCCAGTTCACACCCAGCTTAGATACTGATAATTTACATCGGGGTACACTTGATTAAATATTCTGTCCTGGCCCCAATGTTCCTGTAGACAAGAGCTAGCACACATCAATTAAACATTCATAATCCAAAGGCAAAATCCTTCCCTCGTGACTAGGCAGGAACCCTGGAAAACTGTCCCTCCATTTCATGGGTCTCTGGTGTTGGTCTATATGTTAACTTTTTTCCCCTACTGTATCCTTTGCCTTCCACGGAGTCCCATGAGTCTTTTCAATGATCCAAATTTGGGCACTCAATGTACAAGAATGATTGCCATACTTATTTTGTATAGTTTTGTTTGAGGGTGATCAAAAATATGGTAAACATTTAAATTTTAAAAAAAATTATTATAGTAAAAGACACATTACCATTAATCTCCCTCAAAATATATCCTCTTGCTTTGAACACATTTATTTCATTATTCTTGCCACTTTCTGAAGCAGCTTCAGAAGACCTGTCATGAATTTCTTTGGTTGTGCTATCATGGCTACCTCAACATCCTAAATAAATTCAAAGGATGAGGACATACCAGCGTTTTGTTGGATGGTACTTGGCAGCAGCCATTCACTATATTTTTGATCGCACCTCCTAAAAGACACTCATGAGAGAAGAAACTCTAGAACTGCTTCAGAAAGTGGCAGGAATGGTGGGATGAGTGTGTTTGAGGTGTGGGGGATTATTTTGAGGGGGACTGATGGCAGTGTGGCTTACTTTAATAAACTCATTGAAAATTTAAGCATTTGCCAAATATTTTGATTACCCTTTGTATGATTCTCTTTAAAATAAAACTGGAATATTTCTAGTACCCAGAGGCTCTTCTATCTCTCCTACTCTCTAGGAGAGATATTAATTACATCTATGCTTATTGATTAGTTTTACCTGTTTTTAAATCTCATATATGGAAGCATATAAAATATGTTGTGTCTTTTCCCATGAATTACTTTAGGAACTCTCATTTCTAAATAGTATTTTATTATATGCACATGACAAAATGCATTACCCTCTCTGCTGTGATAAACAGCTGCACTGTGCAAATATTCAGTTTCAGGTTATTCTGGATAGAGATGCTATGAACATTTATACATACATATCCATTAGTAGCACACAAACATTTGCGCTGGATATAAACCTATGAGTAGAATTGCAGCATTAGGAGATACACGTACATTCTGCATTATGTATCCTATTTAAGAAATCTTTGTCCACCCTCATTACTTGCCAAACTATTCTTCCAAAGGGCTTTGTGTCATACTTTACATTTTGCTCTTCACCTATCTGAAACTGGTATGAGATGAGGAGCTATGATACAATAACTTTTTTATATAATATTCAGTTTATCCAGAATTATTTAGTGAAAAGAATACCCTTTTCCATTGCATTATTTGTGATAATCTTTGTAAAAATAAAGTGTGGGAAACAGAGAGGTAGAAACATAGATGGAAAGATGATAAATAGATATTAATAGAAAATTAATATTTATCAGATGACAGATCTAAATTCTCTATAGCATTCTATTGGTTGAAATATCACATCATCTATTTTATGAAGATTATATTTCTTCTTATGTGGTTGCATAAGTCTTCTGTGTTTTTCTTGAGATTATTTAGATTATCTTTGTCCTTTGCATTTCCATATAAATTGCGGAATTAAGATCTCAACCTTCATATCCATACACAAATAACTGCTGGACTTTTAAGGAAGAGTGCATTAAATTGATAATGTAAAGAGGATACTCTTCAAATTTCACTATCAGGTAGTTCAATCTATAAACATGGTATTCATTTCCATTGATACAAACTATCTTTAAAAATAAATTAGCATTTATTTTTGTAAAGTGGCCTTCCACATTTTATATTTATTACTCATTTTTTGAGTACACCCCAACATTTTACTCTTCTTTCAATCTGACTTATATTCTAGATCAATAAACTAACTATTGCCTTAATTTCATTCATTTATGGTTCTGCTCTAGAACTTTCATTTTTTTTCCATCTTACGAAGCCCACTTCTCTAAGAAAATATCAAACATATCATTGAATATATGGATCATTATTATTTTAGTTTTTATATTAATATCTAGATAGGGGATCTATTTCTATTCTCTGCCTTATTTTCTTGCGGTGCTTTATTTTGTTCCTAGGATGACTGGTAATTTTTTAACCAAATCTTAAAAATTGCTTTTAAAACTTGTGGAGATTTTGGACAGTACAACATATTTCCCTTTCTTCTGATAAGAGTTGACCTTATTTTACTGGAAGCAGAAGAGTGACAGATCCTTCCAATCCAATCAGTGGCTGAAAAGGTTTGAGGCTGCATTTAGTGTTACCCTCACACTAACACATTTACTCCATTTCTTGTATGTAGGTGTCTGTGTCTGTGTTCTCCAATTTTCCAACCTGGAGACTTGGGCATTTCTGACTGAATTAGTGAGCTTTTCTGCCTCTGTGACACAATACACACCTGACACCCACAGTGTTAAGGAAGAGAAGTTTATTTTGACTCAGTATTTCAGGAAATTGAGTTCTGTGTTTGACTGGCTCCACGGCAGCAATGTCATGGCAGAAGGGCATGACAGAGTAAAAATGCTGGCCAGGAAGCAAAGGGGAACAGTGCCAGATAGGATGAGGTGAGGGACTGTATGTAGACCCCAAGGTCACACCTCCATGACACACCCAGACGCATCCAGAAGTGTGCTTGACTAATGTCCTCAGCAGCTCCCAAGCCAATCAAGTTGATGTTCTACTTTAACTGTCACACTATCCTCCAAAGTTTTCCTTTTAAGCTTTCTGAGAGTGCGAAATCTATTTTCTCCTTTTCATTCTCCTTTGGTTTGGCTTCATAGTCCCTTTCCCAACCTTTCTAAATTAACAAATACAAAGAAAGAAAAACTACCAGTGTCACATATTAGGATGTCTCCATATTGGTCTTGTTCAATCGTGACTCATTAAGTTTTTACTCTCTTGGCAACAACCAAATATTGTATACTTTAGGTTTGACATCTAAATTTCTTCTGGCTTCTCTGCCTCTTAATTGCTTGTCTCTTCTAAGGTTCTCAGCCTTTTGACATTTATAGTTGTTAAAGTTTGTCTAGATGTCCCGCCAAAGCTTATACAGTCATAGGTCAGGCTTTTCAGAGGTGGCTGGATCTAGAGTGTGTGATGGCGGGCCAGGCATGCTAATGTATGTCTGTAATTATAGTACTTTGGAGGCTGAGGCAGGAGGATCACTGAGTGTTCCATGCCAGCCTGTGCTACATAGTGAGCTCAAGGCCAGCCTGAACTATACAGCAAGACCCTGTCTCAATCTCTACATCCCCCCAAAAAGGCTGCAATGATGAGATTGGTTCACAGTGCAATACTAGTATTAAGGGTGCCCCACCCCAGGTAGCCTGGATAGAACACAAGGGACAGAAAGAGAGGGTTGCTGTTGTTGCTTGCTGCTTGACTGCTTTGCTGTCTTCTGCCCACGATGAACTGTTTTCCCCCTGTGATGCACTCTGCCCGGCCAACCTTCCTTGGAGTTGGCCAAATATGAACTGAAACTTCTACAAACTGTGAGCCAAATAAATCTTTCCTCCTTTAACTTTGGGTGTCAAGTATTTTGTCTCAGCAGTGAGAAAAGTAACCAAGACAGTAATGAGTTGGCAAATGTCCTGAAGGATTCAGAACACTGGGTTCACAATAAGCTCAGAATCCGTGCAACATTGGGGATATAGTTATACTTAATAATTATGTGTCTTTTACTCAAACTCAAACTTAAGTGGGTATCCAGTATTTTTACTTCATAAATCTATCATCCTTAACCATGGTGGATATTCCTTTTCTCTGGGATCATCCCCTAAAGACCAGGCTGTTTCAGTAGTTCTCTGATGCCACTAAGCCAGTAGTTCTTCTGGTTTTGTGGTGGACTTATTACTATGGTCAATTTAAGCAGGAATGCCAAACTGAACTAAGTTGGTGTCGTTCTGGGATAGAAGATCCCTCTGAGGACTGTTGCCCACACAGCATAAAGGAGAACGGGAGCAGAAGATAGTGATTGGCTGTTTCCCAGGAGAAGCTCTGCTGTGGTTGGTTTTCCAGAAGGGAACTTAGCTGTTCTCGTCGCAGAAGAATCTCAGGGTCTTGCTGTCATCAGGGATGGCTGCTGCTCACTTTGGGGGAACTCTGGTCTTCATCTCCACTGTGAGCACTCTATCCCATCTCCAGTAAAGATTTCTTCAGCCTTTTAATGCAGACACAGACATACACTGGATATTGCCATGGGCTCCAGTCCTTGATTAGATCTTTCAGGGCTCCACTGCAAAAGTAGATGTCCTCACTATTCCTGCATTTGGCTTGTGTGTGAATGCTGTAACTTGCAAATGCCTACATTAAATCTACTCTCTTACAAATCATTGACTCGAGAAAAGTAACTAATAGAGGTTATTGTTGTTGTTGTTAAAATCGTGATTTCTCTCTAGGTCTTATGAGGTGGTACTGATTATTTTCAACCTAATTCATCACAGCCAGAAATGGCAATTCATAATACTTTCTCAAAATTAAATAATGGTGTCCTTGGACAAAAAAGGGTGTGGTTAAATACAGGAATTATAATTGTAGCAAAATAAAAAGGGAGCATTACAGACATATTTTAACTTTAACATGTGATATGGTTATTAGCTTTAAGGCCTTTGTGATATCATTGTCTTTACTCAAAACTTTTCATTCATTCGTGATCTTCTGATGGCACATCTTCATTGAAGCTTTACTTGATATCCCAACTTGTTTTAGTTAAACATAGATTTTAATTTGGTTTCATTTAACACATATACTCACAAAACCCCAAACTCAATAATAGTACTTTAAATTGTCCTAAAATTTATAAAAATCGATTTATCTATTTTACTTACAGTATGATATTTAATATGAAATAAATTTTTAATTTAACAAATATTTAGTAATAACTATTAGTTGAATAATATGAATTCATTGTTTAATGAAAGAAAAAGGAAAGTATCAATAAACACACTTCCTATCTTTCAGAAAATCCCCCTGAATAATTATTCTCAGAAACCAGACGTGGATAATTTTAAAACCGCAAAGAGGCAGATGTTACACTCCCTGGGAAGCTCCAGGACAGCGGTCATACCATTTTGCCATTTGAGTTCAGACTTCTATGTTTTAACAACCTATGTTCCCAAGGGCAGGAGTGATAGTCTTTTAAAAGAGCTTTGCAAATGCCTAACTAGAAGGTCACCTAGTGAAGGATAAGTGTCTTATTCTGTGACCTGTTCTGTCATGTTTACTACTCATTTCTATCTTTTTAATTGATTCATAAGAATTCTCTCAATTTGTTTGGTATATTTATTCTTCAACATGTAAATTGATTTTATTTTTTCATTTTGCTATTTGAGATGGAAATATATTAAATTGGATTAAAAAGAAAACCAACCTTAAAAATTAGACTTCTGAAAGGGAACAGAGCATATCGTTTTAAACACCACTTGCTTCCATATTAATAAATGTTTGTAAATATGTTTAAGCAAATAAGAGAGGCCAGGCACTGAGGCCATATTGACAAAGGTGTTATAGTTGCTATTCTCATGAAAACTGAATCTTGAAAAAAAAATTCATTAGAACATTTTTTGCATTTTTTGATATGCTTAGAAAGATGAGCTTGCAAGTACTGAAACTATGACTAATTCTTTAATATTTAGAATATATTTATACAAAAATGAGAAATTACTTAACTATTATGTGTGAATTGCATAATTATTAATGGTATTGCTCTTCACTACCAATATCAACTTGGAAGTCTTAAATAAAACCCAAGTTCTTTAACAGTTGATTACATAGCTTGAATTACTTAAAATGATTTGGTCTGAACAGTGAAAGCCTTATAGGATATTTCATGTTCTTCCTGGAAGCACTGGAAAAGAATTGAAAGGCTTATTTCACATTCAGAGCACATTCCACACATATTTGTAAAAGGAAAAAAGCACATCTTCAAATAAAAGAAAATTTGAAAGAGTAAGAGGAACTAACATATCTTTAACTTCCAAAACACAATTGGAAAATATTATTTCAGAAACAGTTTTTCTTTTCAAAGCTAGCAAACCACCAGGATGTTGATTACTGCATGTAACTTTATAATTGCTTTAAAGAGATGAATCAGAGAAAAAAATTAATTTCAGTTGCACAATAATCTCAGTCTTTTAATGTTGGAGTATCTTGGCCATATAATTATTTGTATATTGTGTTAATAATAGGAATTTCTGAGCAAATACTAAAATCTTGTCTTGAAAAGTTCATTATGAGATTTCAATAAATTCTTACAATGTTAGAATTTTATTGTCTTTCAACTTTTTGCTTGGACAATTTACACTCACACACACACACACACACGGACACGTAAGCATGCGCATGCACACACACATAACTGGCAATAGAAAACATCTCTATACTTATTTACTCTTCAATAGTAATGCAGTGTTGTGCTAAGCAGAAAAAATAAATATTTAAAAAGGTAAGTCTGATATGTCTTTTCTATCTTCCACAGGTATAGGGAATAGATACGACAAACTGTCTACCTTATTCCTCCAAACTAGGTTCATGTTTTTAAAATAAGAGCTTCATGCTGAGAATTCCACAATAGATGGAATAACTAGGTAGAGTGACTATACTTCTCATCAGAAATGATGCAAACTCTGGGGAACTAGTGAATAAGAGTTCCCACAAAAAAACCAGTCATTTTCACTTCCAACTGATTTTTCCTATATATGAACTCAAAGTTGCCATACTGTAAAATCTAGATACTTATATACCATCTCCAGGTGTTTAAACACTGTAAAAATCAAACAAAACATATAAGTATCCTACCTACCCAAGTTTATCAATTCTTCTTTAAAGTTAATCAAGAGTTAGCATATCTGACTCTTTTGATCTTATGTTTAATACATTATGAACCTATTAAAATAAGTATTATAGCACTAGTCTGTCTGTCTGACTGTCTCTCTGCCTCTCTCTCTCTCTCATCTAGTACCAGGAGTTTGCACTAAGCTACATCCCCATCCCTTTTCCTAATTTCTATTTTAAGACAGAATCTTGTAGAGTCACTAAGTTGCCCAGGCTGGGCTTGATTTTACAATCCTCCTGCCTGAGTTCCCCAAGGTACTGAGATTACAAACTTGTGTAATCACAATCAGCAAACACTTGCCTTCTTAATATAGCTAAACAGAACATTTTAATATAAACTATTTCATTAAAAGTCTGTTGTGAAATTTGACATATTTTACAAGTAATATTCTCAATGAAATGAACAAATTAAAATTTTAACTTTAGTACATTAAAGGTAAGTAGGATCAGAGAAATGACATAGCCAACTCTTTCATTTTGTGAATGAGGAAACTCTAGCTCAAGATACTACCACATTAATTCTCATTTTAAGAGAAAGATAAAGCCTATATTACACACTGAGTAAGAAATGTAGACATGATGGCAACCAACAGATTCTTCTGAAAGGAAAAGTTATTGTAGTTACTCCTCAGGGTTGCTAAGAAAATCCAATAAAAATATAGTTCAGAGTGTGTTTGCTTATTTGTCAAATCGATTTTGAAGTCTATGTCTTCAACACACTGTAGGGAAGCTACATAACATAGTAGAATCAAATGACTGATTTACAATTTCCTGAAACCTCTACTTGTTCCCAGGACTAATTTCATAACAAATGATAGAAATGGTTATTGACCATTTCTAAGACAAAGGCAAAGTCGTGGGAATAAGCAGTGAGTGAAAATAACATTTACTAACTTAGCCAAAGTACAAAATACCTGATAATTAAGAGGACACAGTTGTAAGTACCTACGATACAGCTACTATGTGCCTGTAAGTACAGATTACCCATGGTTTTAGGCTGTCTCCTGTAAGTAGCAAATTTCGTTCATGTCTCAAACAATATCTTGTGCAAAGAACAATATTTTTACCTTATAGCAGAATGTGATATAGTTCTTGTTTTTCTCAAATATCTTTTTATGACATGTAACCAAGATATTTCTACAATAACATCTTAATCTTGAAGTTAAAAAACAAAACAAACACAAAGCAGAGTATCAGAGGTCAGAGATTCTGAGAGATAAAAGCAGAAGTAGGTTTCCTAGAAGCAAAGTCACCTCCCTTTCCATGACAATGGTGCTCTTCTCTTAGGAGATACTTTTTAAGACTCTCAGTTATATCCAAAATATGACTTCTTTAATGTTATGACTTCTTAATTCCCTTGGAATCCTACACTACATTGTGTGATAAATTATGATAAATGCTTAAAGTAATTTAAAATTTATTACAATAAAAGATACATTGCCATTAGTTCACCTCAATACACTCCCCTCCCCTCAGGCACACTTACTTGTCCCATCATTCTTGCCCCTTTCTGGAGCAGTTCTGGAAGTCCTCTATTGTGTCTTTTCTCTTGGGGCTGCCTTGAAGTCCTGAATCAATTCAAAATGGTTACAGCAATTTCTATCAAATGAAAGTGTTACGGTGTATCCTTATCTGCTGTATTCACCAGTTCTGGCTTCCATCTTCTCCCTAAAGTCAAAATGACTGTGAAAGGTAATATTTTGAATAATTCAGGACATCAGGGCAGCCACAACAGCACAGGCAAAGACATACAAGAGGACTTCCAGAATGGCTTCTGAAAGAGGCAAGAAAGATTGGTGTGCTTGCAGTGATGGTGAGTATTTTGAGTGCTCTAATGGCCATGTGTCCTTTAATGTAAATTAATTTTTAAAATTCAAACATTCACTGTGTATTCTGATCACACCTTATAGCTAAAAAGAACTGTTTGTATCTGAGAGTTCTAATTAGTTCCCAAATATTTCAGGTCAGTTCAGTTTTTCATCATTAAGAGCATAACCAATTCATCTAAAAAAACTTTAAATAATTATAAAAGAGGAAGAATAAAATAGAGTACCTCTGCCCAAGGAGTTCCACAGTCAGAAGAAAATTCAATACACAATTAAACTCAATGCATAGTGTGTAGCTATATAAAAATATAACAAAGAAATGGGGCAATGTACTAATTCAACTAATTCACCCTGGATGAGGAAAAGAGATCTGAAATGTCCCAAGTGAAAGAAAAAGTTTGAGAATGAGGTCAATAAATTGGAGGAGCAGACAGCTTCAAGTTTTATGCACCCACAGAGACATCAAAAAACAAACGGGCACCATCGAAACCAGATTTGTCAGAACTCCAGAAAACAATCAGTCATTAGTGGCACCCAAAAAACACCACTGTGAAGAAAGAGGCCACTCAAAAATGACAAAGCTCTGGGTTGTATTTGCCTTTCCCCACCACTCCCCTAGATCAGCAAGAGGCTCGAATCTGGTAGGAATGTAAAATGATGCAACTGCTTTGCAAAACTGTTTGTCTGCTCCCCACAAGCTTAATAAAATTACTCTGTGACACTGCAGTCCCACTCCTATATATATATATATCCACAAAAGAACTGAAAACAGTAGCTCAGATAGATACTTCTACTGATGTTCACAGCAGCATTATTCACAATAGTCTAAGCATGTAAACAACTCGGTGTCCATTAATAGATAATTGCACAAGCAAAATATGATAAATGCATATAATAGAATATTATTTAGCCATAAAAAGGAATGAAGTTCTGACATATGCTACAGCATAGATTAAACTTGAAAATACTATGCTAAACTAAGTCAGACTATATTTCTATGACAATATAGAATAGACAAATTCATAACAACAGAAAAGTAGACTCAAATTGACAAGGAGTTCAGGGTTGGAGGGAATGGGAAATTATTGCTAATGATGACAAGTATTTCTGTTAAAAATAATGAAATACTTTTGAAATAGATAGTGATGATGGCCGTAGAACATTGGGAATATAATTAATGCCATTGAATTGTACACTTAAAATTGTTAGCATGAACTTAAAATGAAATTTAAAATTCTTAAGAAATAAGTAAGTACAATACTAAAGGATGACTAGATTTTCAGGAAATAAAAACCACAGGCCACCTGGGTGAAAGAAATGGTATGAATGAAGGTCTGGAAAGGTGAAAGAGTTTGGAGATGAATTTAAGAAGGGTTGTTGCACTGGGCTATGGAAATCATGAAAGCCCTCCTTGGATTTGCTCTACTGAGACAAACAAGATGATAGAAGAACGGAAGTGATATGATAACATCTATAAATTTTGATGAGTTAGGAGATACTTTAGAAGGAGAAATAAATTGGGAGACAAAGACCAATTAAGAGATTATTCCAAAAGTTCTTGAAATGTAAACAATGGATAAAATATAGGTGGAGATAAGAAATATTGAAAGTGATTGAGAAGTAATAGAATAGTGCAGAAGTGTCT
>PVJO010023105.1:0-25482 GCA_004026905.1 Hystrix cristata | reverse complement strand
CGAATGCTCTTATATGCTTCAATTATTTTAAAGAGTCAATTTATTTCTACCTTACTAAGAGAATATTCTGGTATCAAGGACTCAAACTGAAAATAACAAATACTATGCTTTTATTAGTTCTAGCTAATTATTTTGCTGTAATAAAAACATACACTTTCATAATTTAAACTATGTTCTTTATGCAATCATCATTAAAAATACACCCATAATTAATTGTCTTAAAATGACTGTAATACGAGATAATTTTAGATTACGATCTGACCTAAATGTGAATTAAGTAAAGCAGTGCTGGTAAGAAAAAGTAAAAACAACTAAGAACAACTTGAATTATTTTGTGTATTTTGGGGGGACTTATTTTGGTGTTTTCTAGAGTGATCAATGCAATTTATAGGATCTTTAATTTGTTCACAAATTAACATATGTGAGCATTTAAAATATATATAGTTTCAGATATATTATATATACATGTACCAACTCCCCACATTGAATGTAATCATGTGTACTACAACATATACTAGTAAAGGTTTTAAAAATTAAAATAAAATGTATAGAGACTTAAAATAGTAGTACCATCTATAAGGCAGAAGTAAATAGAATTAAAGTATCTAAGATGCCTTTTGGCTAGAAATAATGGAAGTCACAATTTATATTAGACTTCAATAACTCAAAAACTTTTGCAACCAGTTATCTAAAAGGAACATTAATATTAACGGAAAGGATGAAAATAATTAAAAATATTTGATAACCAATGACAGTAAGACATTAGAGAAAAACGAACATAGAAGTCAGCAAAATATAAAATACTAAGATGATAGATTTAAACTCAAGTTACATTCATAACTATGTTAACTACAGTAAAAGACGATCGATACGGTAACACCTCAGTCGCTGAACTCAATTCATTCCAAGTTCGTGTTCAAACACTGAAAAGACGGAGAACAGAACGTGTTTTTTCCCATAAGGAATAATGGCAAACCCAGTAATTGGTTCTGAGGCTCAAAATCACACTTACAAGTTCATTTTTCCAGGACTTTAACATACTTCACAGTGATTTCTAACCGTATCGTGGTTCTCAGTTTTCCTCTTAGCTTCACTGCTGGTGTCACTAACTTTCTTTGGAGCCCTGTTACAATATTTTACGCAAATACAGCACCACAAAAAGCACAGTGACCCAAGTTTTAATGCACTAACACGAGCACTGTGTGTTGTTGGGGGCGAGAGTGGTGCTTACTGAAGAGTTGCCCCTTTGTGTCCCCAGCACGCTGCCACACATGATTCGCTCTCCGCCCATGCAGGTTTGTTCGAGTCGGATTTTCCGGTCAACTATTGAGCAGAGTTACAAACATCGAGCAGATTTTTCTCTAATTTTGCTGTTAGAGTAGCTGAAGGTTCGATCTTGGAGCCATTCGACAACCGCAGTATCACAGTATGACTCTGAAGGAGGGAATATAAAATGATGGAAAAAAGATATACCTTGGGGCTGGGGATTTAGCTCAGTGATTAGAGTGCTTGCCTTGCAAGCACAAGGGCCTGAGTTCGATCCTCGGCACCACAAAAAAAAAAAAAAAAAAAGATATACCATGCAAAGAAGACACGTCATGAAAAGAAGGTGGCCTAGCTACATCAGTATCAGGCAAAGGAGACTTAAGGCAAAGAACATTATTAAGGACAAAGAGAGGGTTGTAGGAAGACAGCCGAGAGGTAGGGTTTTTGCCCAGTGTACTCACAGGCCTAAGTTCAGCACCAGAATTCTAAAGATGAATGCTTGAAGTAACAAAATTAAAACAACCAAATAACAAAACTTAAAACTATGTAAAGTAAAGACTAAATGGTGAGAGACAATCCACAGTCACACCAGAGAATAACACACCTTTGCCAACAACAACAAGGTCAAGCAGGGAAAAAAGAAAAAAAAAAAAGATTTAAACTCACATAAACCAACTACACAAACACTCATAAAATGCTCTTTCTGATAAAAGCAAAACGCCCCAATTATACACAAAACACAGAACAAAACGGATCATATTTTGAGCCATAAGCAAGTCTCAACAAATTTCAAAAAACTGAAGTCTTGCTTTGCATATTTTCTGACCACAGTGCAAATTAGTGAGAAGTGAATAATTTTTTTAAACCTGGAAAGTTCCCTGTGAATTGACAGTTAAGCAATGTACTTCTAAACAACAACCCATGAGTTGAAAAAAGCAGATAAATCATAATAGAAATTTAAAAATATTTGCAATGAAAGATAATTGAAATATGGCATGTGGAAACTTGTGGGATAGAACTAAAGCTATGATTGTATACGCAATACCTCAGCCTCTATCTCAAAAACTACAAAAAAAAGCAACAAATGAAATCCAAAGAAAGTAAAAAGTGTGAATAAAAATGAATAGAAAATAAATGCAAAGTAGAAAAGTAAAGAAACTGCTACTATTAAGAAGGATGACTAAGAATAAAAGGCGGCAGGGGTGGCCACACATTCCTGTAACTCCAGCACCCTGGGAGGCTGAAGCAGGAGGACCACAAGTTGGAGTCCAGCCTGGGCAATTTAGTAATTTAGCAAGACCTGGTCTTAAATTTTTTTAGGAAGGGCTGTGGATGTAGCTCAGTGTGAAGGCCCTGATTCAATCCCCAGTACTGATGCAGAAGGGCAAGGGCATTCCAGGCTCTTTATTTGTGCAGGCAATGAATTGCAGGAGAGACTTTTAGGGTGTTAAATTTTATTTAGGTAACAAAAGGGGAGTTTAAAAGTTTATTAAAGATGAGATTTAAGATTTGGACATTCCGAATTTCTGATGTTCCCAGGACATCCACATGAAATGTCAAATATGCAGTTATATAAAGAGAATCCAAAAGAGCAGCCTGTCTGAAGGTAGAACGTAAGACTTCAACATACAACCCCTAGTGACAGAGGGCATCACCAAAGATAAATTCGAGGGTAAGGAAGAGGGCCCTGATCGCAGACTTGAGGCAATTCAATAAACTTAAGCAGAAAACAGTGAAGGGCACTGGGGGGAATCTGCCTGAAAGGCGTGAGAAATATCAATAAAGTGAGCACTGTTATCATGAAATTACAAAATCCAAAGTTAACGATAGAAAACTAAAGAACATAGAACAGATATAAAGGGATAATAAACAGCCCTACTGAAGCAGCATTATCCAAGAAACAAATAAGATCCAGAAATATAAGACTGAAGAAAAACTGCCTCATTTTTAAGGAGTAAAAGTCACTTTAGTGATTTGTGCTTCCTTGTTGAAAGATATTTTATAGAAAGGACACGGTGTCCTAGAAATCAGCTCACTGCTGCTGCCGATGATGGGCGTCTACAGGGCTGAGCACACCCGCACTGCTCCCCTGTGCTTCCGCTCCAAGGCAGAGCAAAGACGGAGACCTGGAAATACTTACGGTCTGTTTTTTCTCCAGGCTGAATTAGTAACACCTTGTGGGACCACAGAACCGCCTGTTTCGATTCCCGTGAGACCACTTAGCAAAGCACGTTCTCACCTATTGTTGGTCTTTTCCACTGTATTGAACGCAATCTGAGGAAGGGCGTTTCTAAAAATCTGCATCTGTAACACCTGAGTCTGTGTGGCATATAGTAGCACTCAATGAATGTCTGCTAAGTGAATGACACATGAAAGCACGACTGGGACAGATACATTTTTCACTTGAGCAGGAATGAGCAGATCAATACCAGAAGGTCGTAAGAAAAAAATTTTGTTCTATTGGAGTCGGGGGTTCAGCTCAGTGGTAGAGCGCTTGCCGAACAAGCCCAAGGCCCTGAGTTCAATCCCTGCCACGCCTTCCAAATTTCTTTACTCTACATGAGGCAGATATCGCAAATATTTTAGAGTAGTCTACAAAGGACCTAACTCGATGATAATTGAATAAACAGCTGAATGACAATTTTAGGATTACAGAGGAAAACTGAGTATATTTGCATTGACTACTAATGGGTAAAAAGCCTTTGTGATCATTTAAATTGATTTATAAAAATATATCCTGATAGTATATGGTATTATATCTGGTTTTTTCATGAATTATTCTTTCATGAGGTGTTCTTAATAGTCTATGACACTATTATCTTCAGCGGATTTTTACTTTGAATAAAAATTTTAAACATTAGTTTTTACGAAAAACACTAAGTGAAAATTAGAGAATGAAGAAAACATGTAAATGGATTGGTCAATGTTTTATGAGCTACCGTTTAAAAACGACATTAAAAATATCCAGTAGGAAAAAAAAAATCCAGTAAGGTAACTATTTTTTTAATGTTTTTATGTCATGAGAAAACTAATTTATCATAATCATTGCCAAAATAGAAACTTCATGTTTCTAAAGCAAAGAGCAAAAAAACGATCAAGTTAATTACTCATTGGTAATGACTCAAATTCAGAAAACATGACAGTCAAATGATTATGACATTTACAAGGATGATAGTGTTATTTTAAAATGTTATTGATATATTAAAATGATATTACATTTCCCAAATATCCATATTTTTCCTATATGCAAATGTGAGGACAATAAAATCTCACTAACCAATGTTTTTTTATCAGCATAGCAATTTTTATAGGTCGAGATAGTTCTCTTAAAAGTTATTTACTGGCAATCAAATGTATATTTGTGATAGAATCTATTCCGTTTGAATGATGTAAAGAATACTGTACTGAAATATGAAATAATTAATCCTTCAATTGTTACTATTGATAGACACCAAATTGCTTTATTGAAAAAATACAGTACCTAGACTGATAGTCTGCCGTCTATAATCTTTACCATTTAAGAATGAATTTCTAACTAGGGAACATTTTATACTTATTTTATACAGAAGAATCTTAATCCTTTGTAAGCAGTATAAAAAAAGTGTCTCCTGTGTATTTTTAAAATTTTTTTCATTTTTATTTATTACTAGTGTATTTTGAAGTACATAATGATTACATTAGGAGAGAGATAGTGCATGTGCCTCACACATCTTAATTCTTTTTTTGTCACCTTCTCCTGCTATCCTTCCCTATTCCCTCCAACTCTTTTTTTATTATTATTTTAATGGTACATTTTAGATGTATGTAGTGATAACATTCATCACAGGGGATTTGTACCTCTACATGATGCATCTTGTTGCTTCTTTTTTTTCCCTGTTCTCCTGTGTATATTTCAGAGAATTGATTCCAATGGCCCTGTAAATCTGCATATAGTAATTAAAAAATTAGATGTGAACAAAGAAATATTTTAAGATGTAGGTATTTTTAGATGAGAATGTGAAATATGAGTTCAGGTAAGAAATAATAAATAGCAATTTATGTAGTTCTCTAGAAACCTTCTTAATTAGAGATAAATGTGTTGTACTAATAACAAGACTGGGATGTGGCAAAAACATGTTTTCTTCATAATTGGTTGTTTTCCCTTTTAATTGGGTCTTGAAATCGTTAATAAGACAAGTGAGAAATTTCAAATTCTGAACACTTAAGATTAGACCCGGACCGCATTTGGCAAACTCTGTGAACACAGTGAAGATGCCATTTGGTCAAAATAGAAATCAGTTAATCAAATACTGAAATTAAGTGAGTCATCTCTAAATTTATGCAGGTTTGAGAGGACTCATCATCGTGAAAAGTGTTTGGTGACATATCTGACCCATGGTAGTATTTTAGTAAGCAAAGATATAACTACTAATGCAAACTTAATCCTTCAATAAAATTCATACTCTTTTAAGATATAAAATCATAACCGAGAAAACTAATTCATTTTGTTCTTTGAGTAAAGTTTTGAAGGGTCCCTGAAAGACCTAGTAGACATAGCTCAACTTATTCCCCTACTTAACTGGACACAAATATTCTCTAATAAATTCACACCTTAGCAACTCAAACTAATTTGTTTTTACATCTTTTTATTAATGCTACATGCACTCTGCTTTATCATTGGCAATCTTATTGTAAATTCTTGCTCAGTTCTACATCTCATTTTTTTGCCTCTACCAAATATGTTCTAAAGAAATCTAGAAATGTTTCCATCCTATTTATATTACTCTATGCTATGGAATTCCATCTTAATCTCTGATCTACTTACTTTCCCCTAACACCTTCAGTCAAAGTGATTTCATTTATTAAATTTGTGAATAGATATTTGTTGTTTCCTGTGTGTCAGCAATAGTCAAGGCCTCTGGGAAACAGCAAAGGACACGGTACGCTGCGCGATCAGAGAAACTTCTCTAGTAACGATCTATAGAAATGATCCCTGAAAGTATAGCCTTAAGAGCAAAGAATATAATGGACAAAAACTGTGTGCCAGAGTAGCTGATATGATCGAAATATATGGTGAATATTTAAATTTTTTAAAAATGTAATACAGTAAAAAACACATTGCCGATAATCCCCTCAAAATACTCCCCTCACCTTCACGCATTTATCGCCTCAGTCTGACATTTTCTGAAACAGTTCCAGAAGTGCTCTTTAGGGAGCATGCTTTCAAGGTTTGATCAAAAACACAGTCAATCCTGCTGCCCAGTGCCATCCAATGGAAAGGCGGGTTTGCAAAAAGATTATAGTGTGTCTTCATCCACCCTGTTCATCAGATCTGCAACCTTGTAACTTCTGACTCTTCACCAAAGTCAAAATGACTATGAAAGGTAAATGTTTTTAACTGAGGCAGCCATAATAGCGCAGCTAAAGACCTTCATGAAAGTGGACTTTCAGAACCGGTTCACGAAGTGGCAAGAAGACCGGATAAGTATGTGTTTAAAAAGAGGATGTGGGAAATTGGCCATGCAGAATAAGCATAAAAATAATCCAATTACATGTAATGTTAAAATTGGTAACTAGTACCTTAAAAAGTAGAATAAATAGGATGGTGGGTCAGCTAGGAAGGAGGCACATTTACATTAATAAAGTGGTCAGGGAAGGATCCATTGAATGAAAGCAACGGGGGCAAAGATGAAGCATTAGCTTCATGGCTGTTCAGGGGCAGAGCATTTCACGAGGGAGAGCCAAGTTATAAGGTTAGAGTTTTCAAGAAATGTCAAGGATGCTTTTGCATCTAAACTAAGCCGAGCCAGGAGTCACTGTAGCTGGAGGGAATGTGAGAGTCAGCAGTGGCCGGATCGCACATGGGGTTCTGTGCTCTGCTCGCTCAGTTAGGTATAAGGTATCACATGCAGCTAGCAGTGTTATTGCAGGTTTTGCACAGAGCAGTGTTAAAATTTGAAATGCATTTTGGAAGAATCACTCTATTTACTATGTCAAAAATAGAAAATGCCGCGCAGCGGTACGGGATGGCAAAGAAGACAAAAGACCCAAATTCGTACTTCATTTATTTCTGTTTTATGTCTATCTATTTGTGCCATGATCTAATCACTCTGAAACTTATTTTTTTTTCTATTCCTTGGATGATTTAAGGGTCACGTTATATTTACTTTTTTATCTTGTTACTTTCTCCCAGTATTAGTAATCGCGACATCCATTTTGATCATCCATTCAACAGCTAAATTTCCAGAATCCCTAACTGGTTTCACTCCCCTGATATTTGTCACATTCTACCCTGAGTGTGCCCTAAATCCTGACCACACGACGCACATTCGTCCTCTAAAGAGCTGAATTTGGTTGGACACTTCTCCTCTTAAAATTTCTTATCCACTCTTCCAAAATGATACAACTTTTGGATTAAGCCAAAGAAACTGATCTTAACTTATATTCCTGTATTCTACCAAAATGTTTAATTTACACTAATATCATAAAATTATGCCTTACTATAAGATGCAAACTCATTTACCACAAACGCATTCTTAGTATCATTTTTTCAACTTTGTTTCTCTGCTCGAAATTTTTCCCTTCTATTCAACTTATTGATTTTTCAAGATCCATTGCATGTTTTAAATACTTCATGAAGGTTTATTCGATCCTTCCAGTATATCTATATATCTTTTTTATCTCCTGTAAACAAAATTACTTACTCAACGTATATTTAATAGGTAAGAGCTAGATTTCTGGCACTGTGCCACGTATAGGGGAGTCAGGCTTAACTAAGGAAAGTGTTACTATAAATTGTTACGGGTTGTATCTAGATGTCCCCCAAAGCCTCCTGTGGTCATAGGTGGGTCTTCTGGGAGGTGGCTGTATCATGTGTGTGGGTCATACTGGTAACTGGGTTAGTCCACAGATGGATTTATGGCTGGGTGTGATGTTGGGAGAGGAATCCTGGTGGGAAGAGGTGGATCACTACAGGCATGTCCTGGAAAGATAGATATCCTTCCTCTTCCCTGATCCCTCTCTGCTTTCTGACTACCATGCCAAGAGCTCTTGCAACTCGTGTGCCCCTGCCATGCTGCCCTTCCTCGCAGCCAGTCAAGTATGCACTGACAGCTCTGCAAACTGTGAGCCATGATTAAACTTTCCTCCTTTAATTTGTGGGTGGGAATATTGTGTCTCAGTGACAAAAAAAGATACAAAGACATAAACTAGGGACCAGAAAGAAAAACAAGACATAACAGATTAACAACATATACCCCAGGTACTTGATCTATGAAAGTTTCAGAAGCTAAAAACTCATCTGAGAAGAAAAAAAAAAAAACTGATCTAAGTAAATTATTTAGACAATCATCTAGAAAAGTGTTTTTGATAAAAAAGTGAAAGTTTGATATTCTATCCCTTTAAGATTATTAACGTGGAATAAATATACCAATATGAAATAAAAAACTGGTGTGAAATACGAGGAAAGAGAAAAATGATTTTTAAAGTGGTCAGTATAGCAATTTTTTCTATAGTTTTCCTTTACTATATTTTTTTCCTTTTATGATATCAGAGTAACAATATTTAAGAACAATAAAGAAATGTGTTAAATTTACATAGTTATATGACACTGGTTAATTAGGAATGATATGTATATTGAAAACATAGAATAGACTATATTCAACATGTATGTCCTCCTTTCTATGAATAATATTTAGAATTTCAACTTTCATATATAGTGTAAGTCCAATTCTATCTCCGTATATTTTTAAAATTTTGTTTCTATTAGAAAGGAAGCTTTTATCTTCAAGTTAGCTACTATGTTTCAGCTATTCAAAACCTGCAAGTCAGCTTCGGCATTTTCTGACATGATATGAAAGTTTCACAAAATAATCTACACTTTATCGGAAAGTCCATTCTTTTTGATACTTCTACCAGGTGTGAAAGTTTCCTAGCAATATATTCCCTTTAACCGATTAAAATTGCTGTTATTTTGATGACTTTGTATACTTTTAAATTCAACAATGCTAGATTGTGTTTACAGACTATTCTTGAAGCAGAGAGTGAAACATTGTGGAGTCTCCGAAGAACACTTCTTACTGTATTTCTCTCTGGGTCACTGTCTTTTTTGCTTTTCTCTTGCAGCTTTACATCAGACTACATTCTTTTCTGCAGTTTCTTCACATTTATAACTCTTACATTATCGATACTTCTGTCTGTATTTAGAACAAAATGTTATTAGATTAACACTGAAAAATAATTTTAAAGGCCTACCTTTTATTGTTTAGGAATATTTATTTGGTATAAAATTACATTTCCTAGTAAGTTTGCGGCAGTCTTCATAGAAGTTAAGTGAGCATATTTCTATACTGTTCTTCATCTTCAGTATTTCATCTGTGTTAAAAGATTTGAAACATAATCCTTTATCCTGTATATGCACTTTTCTTGGACATGTACAAGTTATTTTACACATTGCTCTTTTGGTTTATCAAAATGGTTTGTTACTATTTGTGCAAAACCGCAACACAGGACTGCGTAGCGTTTTCTATCCGATTTGTTGGTCTAGATTTTCTTATGATATAACAATATATAAATGACACCCACTAGTTAATGGTGTAAATATAGAGCTTCAGTTAAACTATTTATATGGAATTACTGAATTTCAGTATGTTGGAAATCCAAGTAAGAATATATAATATTTGAGTAACAATATTAAAAATAATTTTAAAATCTCCTAGTGGATCCGTCAAAGATTGGCTTTACAAAATGAGAATTTTGTAATAACATATACAATCATAAAAATTTTTATCTTATCTGTCAAACAGTGTTTTGATTTTTTAGTGCATCTAAAGTTGTTTTGATATTAGTGCAATATATCTGAATTTTTCTGAAAGGCTAATTTAATATTTATGGCTTTTCACTAGAAACATCAGTGCTTTTGGAACTATTGAATGCTGAACCAAGGTAACATACATCTTGGAGTTACTTTTGTGAAATCTGGGTGAAGGACAGTCTAGGACAAGATTTGTAAGGTCTGCGATTTATAAAATCTCTTTCAGGATATCTTGGCCTTTGGCTGCCTGGACTCTTTTTCTTAGTACATTGGCTGGCACGCTCCCAGACACACACTACACTTTGGGGCCAATTCTAAGTAAAATAAGAGTTGCTTGGATAAATGTACCACACTCTGCAGTAGTGGAGTAGTGGACTGAGTGGCCATAGCACAAATACATGGGATAAAGGACGGGCTCACATTCTGCACAGGATGAAGTGGGATGTCGTGAGATTTTATCATGCTACTCAGAATGGCCCACAATTGAAAATCTAAGAATTATTTGCGGAGTTTTCCATTTTAGATTTTCAGACTGCATTTGATCTCACAGAGCTGAAATGAAAGAAAGTAAAACAGTGGATTAGAGAACACTGTCGTACTTCGAAATGGGTGATCGCTTCAAATCATATAAAGATTATCTCTTAATACAATACATCTTGGTTTTCATATAACTAAGTTTACCTTTGTGTCCATATTCACTTGGTTCTACTAGAGTTTGGCTTACATATTATTTCTTAATATCACATGCAGTATAAGTATATACATCAGGACTTTATTTTTATATATTTCTTACTCTATGTTTTAATAGTAGCAGTGTAACATGCTAACCACACTAAATACTTACTGATTTTTTCTTAATATAATCCTATATGAGTTTTCTATGAAACCATTTATTTCTTTAGTTTGTATTCATAGCTTGTGAAATATAAAATAAAATCGTGAGCTATGAAAATGCAAATCAGCTTTTCATGTTTCACGTATTACGAGGTTAAATGAGTGGGCTTCAATTATTTCTTAGCATCAGTATCATCGTGTATTTATCCATGAAAATATATTAAGAAAAATACTATTTTCACCTCATTTTCTGTGTACTGTATGATCCAAAGCAATAGATGACTGTTTAAGAGAATTTAAACTTAAGGGAGAGATCAAGATAAAAATCTAGTAAGGAGACAGAGAGTAGTTTAATAATCCTCTTGTTACTGGCAGTCTTCATTACACCAAAATATACCTATGAGTTTCAAATTAAATCTGGGTAAAAATAAATTTTGTGGACTTTTTGCTAGAGGAGAAAAGAATGTGGTAGCCCTGTCATACAGTTTGTGAAAATGTTGGAGGGTTGATTGTTATGTGTGATATGAGAATGACTGAATTAACATTATGGAATGTGATGAGAGATAGTTCCCTTGATAATGCTGATTTTTATAGGGAAAAAAAGGTATGGAAGATTAAATAATTTTCACATTATACCCTCTAGTGGACCAGTATACAGTAATTTGTAACCCGGGACCCACAGGATGGCTTTCAAATGATAACATCCCTGTCCCATATGATTTGAAGTAAGAATCCAAATAATTCAAATCGACCACTTTCTAACAGTTATCTTAAAAGCAAACATGACTAGTTCACTAGCAGTCCTTTACTAGGTGATTCACCAAATATAAAAATAAGATGAAGATATGGCTTCAAACCTATCTCATAAATATAACGTTCATCTTCTAAAATAACCAAGATAGTATCTTAGTACTCACTCTGCAACTGTGACAGTCTCACCTCTGGATTATACACAAAGTGTCACTCAGTCACTCTTGCATCCAGTGGCACGCTATCATCTTCTCACACAACACACATTCATGGTCATCTTTCCAGAATTACTTCCAGAATACTTTCAGGAATTTGAGGGACAGAATTGGAATCGACAGTCTTTTTTAATGGTCATTTAAAGGCACCATTCTTCCCTATGTTATTTTTAAGTAAATTTAAATAAAGTGTTTCTATTGGCCTATAGACAAGTTTGCCTGTTTAAGTTTCTGAAATATTAAACTACCACCAACTAAACAAAACCAAAAGGAATTTTTGATATGTACATGGTTTGCTTCTTTAGTTTTTCTTTAAGTTGTTTGTCTTTGAGTTAGGCTATGTTTATGTAGCTTTGAAACATCTGAGAATTTATTAGGTTTCAAATGTGAAATCGTCAGTCTTCTTTATATGGACATTGTATAAAATTATTTTGTAGTATGCATTTTTTAATTATAGGCATATTAAATACAATGAAAGGGACTAAGTACTTGGAAGTCAGATAAATTTAGATTGTTAACTATTTCCAGATTCCTCTAAGGGGAAAAATGTATTCAATTGATATGTGATTTTCAAACATATTATTTCAGACTTTTAAACTGGGTAATAAAAGATTGAGTATTTAGAGCAGGAGGAGAAATTTCTTTCTTGATGAAAACTAAGAGCTTTTCAAAATCAGATGCTCTTTGAAGTTTTTGAAGATCTGTTTTCTGTCATAAAGGTGGTTTTTGTATATGTTTTAGATACACTTGCATACTTCTCTGGATGTTTAATCAAATCAGTCATTTGTCTCTCTAGACAATGTGAAGTAATCTACTTGTAAAAGCAGGATCATTGTTTTGAGAAAAAAATAAAAATGAACCAAGTTCATTGGGATTTTGAGTCCTCAGGTTTGCATTTTTCAGTGTCTGTGCTCTACTGAAAGCTAAAGTTAACTTCCAGAAGTGTTGAAATGTGTGTGTGTGTGTGTGTGTGTGTGTGTGTGTGCGTATTTATGGTTGAGATTTTGTGTATCCCTGTTTAATTAAGAGGTCGCCTATAGGTGGATAAGAGGAAAGGAAGACTAAAGGAAGATAATTCTTCCATGAAGAAAAACAATAAGCTATCTTTCTATAAAAGATACAAAATGTTAAAATTATAAACAGAATGAGCTAAATCTTGGAATAATTTTTCAACTTCTGTCTTACTGCTTAAACTAAGGATAGTGGTGTAAATGTTCAAATTCTTAACTCAATCAGCAGAGAAATCCTCCTTCTTCCTCCAAATACTTTTGGACCTCCAAGAAAACTGTGACTAAATGACAAATAGTAGATGAGCATAGAAAATAGCATCACCAGCAAAAGGAAGGTTGGGAAAAGGAAGGAAGGAAGGAGGTGAGGAAGGAAGGAAAGAAGGACAAAGGAAGGAGGGAAGAAGGAAGGAAGGAAGAGAGGGAGGGAGAAGCCACACGTGGAGAATGTTAGAGATGGTGCATCAGGTGAGATACAAAGTGCAGCGTACCCTAATGAAGACTATAACGTGGAAATATTCCTCAACTTTTCCTAGTGACTCATAGAGAAAAATTAGTAGCAAAGGTAAAAGAAACTGGTGCCCTGTGGAGCTTAATTTTCAAGATTTGGTTTTAACGCTACTGTTTACCAGCGTAGACATCTGGGTAAAGTAAAGGACCTGAAGTTGATGGCCATCACTTGTAGCGTGGACATGCCTGCTTCATTTAGGAATGTTATATTGATTTTGAGACTAAATATTTTAAAAATATTAGATAGCACGGAGTACACAATAATGGTGGCACTCAAAATAAGAAAACACAATTCTGATCACTGTGATCAAAAGCTTTGCTATCTCCTTTCTATATCTTGGTTTCTACGCACTTCACATATTGAATCTAAATTTATCAATGCATATATTTGCATTGGTAAATAATGGGCAAATAATGGACATATGCTGTTGTAAATACCCTCTATAACTATAATGTTAACTTTTACTACTGTAATATAGTGTTTCAGATATAAGTTCCCGGTCTGAAAACAGTAGACAAAGACTTTGATTATTCTACAATCTTCCCTTACTTTTAAAAATGAGGTTTGAGCTAACTAATCCACTGAAAAGATTGTAAGATTATATAATAGCAATATTAAAGCATTTCAGTTTTTAATTCAAAGTTTGTAATAAAGCAAGATAAACTCATTTGAAATATCAACGCATCTCTTAATATAGTCATTTTTGTAATACCAATGTTAGATTAGTAACTTTAGCTATCAATTTTTTCTTAATTTTTAAAAGTAACTTTGTGCTATTAATTTGTTCTTAATATCTCACGTATTCTACATTATATTCTCTCTTTTGCTACAAGTGTTGGTGTTACTATTCCGTGGATGATAACACTTCCATAGCTGGGGTGACTCTATAGTTACAACTCACAGTTACTTTGGTAAAGTTTCTAAATATTAAAACACTGTTCTGTTTAATTATCAGGCATTGATCTTTAACTTAACTATATTTAAAGGGAATTATTAAAAACCCCATGATGATGGCCTCAGATAAACTCTTAGTGTGGCTGAGGTACCAGGTTTTAGTCAAAAGCCTCGAAATTTTAAAATGGACAAATTTTCCTTTGCATCTTGTTTCCCCCCACAGCTGTGGAAAAGGCTTAGGCCCCCAGCAGGGATCTGCACAGAATTTGTATCAACTGGTTTCTCCCCCACATTCATCTGGGGTCACAGCCAGAGGTAGCTGCAACTCAGATTCAATCCTGTGTATCACCAAAATAAACCGTTTTGAGTTCTTAAAGAAATAGCATGTTTTTACTTTCTGCGGGAAGAAAGACAAAAAGAATCCTTTATCTTTGGCTCTCTATAACCCCTTATGCTGTTTAAAATTAAAGGCTTAGGTTGTAAAAACAAATCATTTAAATTAGGTAATAAGATAGAGATAAAGGCAAAGGAAAAAGAAAAGGAAGAAAAAAATGGTGGCGACTGTTTGTGCCTGCTCAGTAAAACTGCCTCATGGTACAAGACAACGTGGCTGCCGACCACATGGCAGCACAACAGGGCAACAAAAATGGCAGTCGACCACATGGCAAAGTCGCTCAGCAAACAACATGGCTGCTAACCATGTAGGGTAGCAGGACAGCATCATAACAATAAAATTCCAGTTAACACGAAAGCTAAGAAAAGTAAGGAGCCATTTATAAAACAAGGTCCCGCAGTGGAACAGCAATGACCCAAAACACAAACCAAAAGAGAAAATGCTCCCCAAACTAAGTTACCCGGAATCCAGGTCAATTTCCAACTAAGAAAAGCAGCAGTAAGATAAAATAAGCATTTTGGAAACAGAGGCTCAAGCAAACACAATTAACCAGTGAGAAAAACAATTGCTACATTTCCTCCCCACTTCCTCATTGGCGGAAAAGTAACAAACTGCTCCCGGTCCGGGGACCCAGCCCGCCGGTCTCCGGCCTAGAGAAAGAGGGAAAGAGGAAAAAATGGAATGAAACCCCTGGGAGCAAAAGCGCTTTCGCCCCGTTCGGTTTCATCCTACCTTGTTAGGTCCCTTCGTGGTCGTCGCCAGAATGTTCTCAGATGGGTTCCGATATTGCTGGTTTCTTTCCCTCCTCAAGCAAAGGAGGGGGACAAAAAAGTAGTTCCAAAGTTTTATTTAAAAGTATAAAAAAAAGAAAAAAAGGAAAATTAAGCATAACAATCCACAGTCACCATCTTCCATGGGAGGGGAAAGGAAGAGCTCCTTCCCGGTGGGGCGGTAGAGAAGAAGGCGCACTTGCTTCAGGTGTTGCTACTATTTATCAAAAGGACTTCTCGTGGAAACTCGCGAGAACTTCCTGCAGTCCAGGTGAGAGCTCCTGCTTGAAAATCAGCCTCAGGGTGATGTCAGGTGCAGGCTATTCCCCCAGGTCACGTTCCCTTGCCAGCTGGCCTTAGCCACGCCCTAATCCTGTTTCAAGTCCACTGATTGGCTTGGCATCACCCTAATCCTGGCAGCCTGGATAAAATATAAGGCACAGGAAGAGGCTGCTAAGGCCCCTTGCTTACCTCGCTGCCTTCTGCCTGTCTGCCCTGCCATCCACAGGGATATTCCTTGTGTAATAAAATATATTTTTATAAATTAATACTATGACAGAAATATATAAAATTTTATTTCTCTAAAATGGCTAAAAGAATTAAATGTAATCTGTTAAGAATTGATATTTCCAAGACCTTACTGTCAAGCTACCATAAACATGATTGCATTAATTGCATACTATTAAGAGTTTGGTAGAGCATTGAGCCACAAGATAATTCCTAATGATTTATTTATAATTGAGATTTGCCCTAAATTAAAATCTCATTAAAGAAGTGACATTTTTGTACACTTAGATACAGTTTGGCTAAGTATGAAAACCAGAATAAACAGATGTTGATTTTTATGAGATATTGGCATTAATGGAAATACATTTCTTAAATGATGGAAAAATGAATCTGATGCATATATATTATATAGTGTATATAATATGTATGTATATGCGTATGTATATAACACGTTATGTATATCTGTATGTATACATGAGTGTAAACAATGAGACTATCTCAATGATTAAGGTGAATATTTATATGTTTCTATAAATATTACATATGTAATACACTGCTATCGAATCATTTAAAAATAACAAATAATTATACAGAACAAAACCGTTTAAAATATTAAATTACTTTCATCAAAATATTTTAATTTTACATAGCAAAATAAATTGTTGCTAACAGACTTTGGGGTTAATTGCATATTAGAAAAAAAACTTCAAAATTGCTTCTAGAAAGATGTTTTGTATCTCAGCCAACTGAAAATCTAGGTTCAGTCTTTCACTCAATGGCAACAAGTATTGCTGTCTTTATTCTCTGTTATGTTCCCCTGTAATCCTCATATTGTCATTCAGACACAGTAGTAGCAGTCAGACTGTATGTGGACCTGTTTTTGTTTTGCTTTCTGTCTTGTCATTGTTTTGTTTTCATCATTATATCTAACATGAAGGAAGGAAAGAAAAGGGTAACTTCCCTTCAAAATAGAATTGCAAATTCTTCCCTTATAGGCGGACCCACTGGTTCAACTTCAGTCACACTACCAGCTGCTAAGGGAATGATGATAAAATGGTTGATTTAAATTTAACAAGACACTTTCCTGACTCTGAAGAGTTGGAGATAAAGTTCTTTTAAAGGAAAATCAGAGCTTTCTTCAGAAGGAGTACATTAATATAGATATATTATAATAAGCATATATGGATATATGTGGTGAACCAACATTGTCTGAATTATCTCCTAATATGTTTGAATTACATTTCTATCCTACCCTATTATGCCAGTAGTAATTAGTAACAACTAAAGTAGCATTTGGTGTATTTACCTTTAACCAAACCCTGTTGTTTCCAATGTTTGTAAGACCATGCTTTCAGTATTTGGGTGACTTCTGAAAGTTCAATCTTGCAGTCTTCTATAATCATCTCACTTTAAGATATAACCACATTTCCTCAAAAATAAGACTGAGTCTTGTATTAATTTTTGCTCTAAAACATGCGACAGGGTTTATTTTCAGGGGATGTCTTATTTTTTCACGTACAACAATACATGTTTATTATTATATTCATGTACAAAAAGCTACATGTATTCAGGTACAGTTGTGTCATCTTCTTGTCAAATATCATCACCATCCTAACTCTCCAAACCCTGAATTCTGGCCTGAATTTCTTGTTACTCTATTGCCCGTGGGTCCACTGACTCCAATCTCCCATGTCCAACCACGGAGGGTGTCTTAAATGAGCACTTATGTCCAGGTAGCCTGCCCATAGTGCATTGTTCCAACACACAGTATATTGAATTATGAAGACTGATATTAGACACAATCATGTCCGTTCACTATCAAGTGCACTCGTTATTTGTACATGGTATCTGGTCATTTAGCAGTAAGTCTCAAATTCATCTGTTTACATAGGTGTTTACCTCTCATCCAAAGGTGCTGACTTGTGTATTTACAAATACTTAATTATAATTTATATTATCATTTCTGTGTTAATGTCAATAACATTTTTTATATTCAATAATATATTAATATTATTATGTTGTATTTCAATACATCTGTCGTGTTGCAATGAATGTACTAAATGCGTCCATCTGGCTGATGCTCTTAACTGGGTCTTATTTTGGGAGTAGGGCTTATACTATAAGCATCTTGAAAAATCATTCTAGGGCTTATTTTCCAGTTAGGTCTTATTTCCTGGGAAATACAGCATCAGTTTCTGATTTTGTTAGATTTCAAAGGATTATAGATTCTTCCACCTTACCCTTTATTATCTACTTCTTTCACTTTCAATCTCCTGATTGCACTACTCCACTGAGTCTTTTTTTTTTTTCACATTCGTCTCATTTATTTTGTACCTGTACATGATGGATCTTGGTTCTCCCCCCTCTTCACCCCCTCCCCTCTGTTCCCTCCATCCCTATTTACAGCAGGTTTATTCACATTTCTCCATGAATTCCCTTTCCCCTTTCTTTCCTTTTTTTCCCTTCCTGCTTTTCCCCCTTCTTTCTAGTTTTCCTCTCCTTTGTGTATTATCTTCCTGTTATATCTATTACACCTCTTTGTCCTATTTACACTTATGGTTTCTCATATCGGAGAAACAATTCGATGTGTACTCATGACTGTCTGATTTATTTCACTTAATAGCATGTTCTCAAGGAACATCCATTTACATACAAATGACTCTAGTTTATCCTTCTTTATGGCGGTGTAGTACTCCATTGTGTAGAAAAACCACATCTTCTTTAGCCATTCATTGGTTTTTGGGCATTTAGGTTGTTTCCAAGACTTAGCTATTACAAATTGTGTTGCTACGAACATGCTTGTGCATACGTCCCTATAGTATGATGATTTTAATTCTTCCGGGAAGATCCCCAGTAGGGGAATAGCTGGATCAAATGGAACCTCCAGTTGTAGTTTTTTTGAGGAATCTCCATATTGATTTCTATAGTGGCTGGACCAGTCTACATTCCCGCCAACAATGGAGGAGGGTTCCTTTTTCCCCACAGCCCCACCAGCATTTGTTATTGGTTGATTTTTTCATAAACACTGTTCTTTCTGGAGTGAAATGGAGTCTTAATGTTGTTTTGATTTGCATCTCTCAAATGACTAGTGATGTTGAACACTTTTTCATATATTTGTCTGCCATTTTAATCTCTTCATCTGAGAAATGTTTATTCATTTCAGTTGCCCATTTTTGGATTGGGTCTTTAAATTTGGGAAGTTTAATTTTTTTGAGTTCTTTGTATATTCTAGATGTTAGACCTTTGTCTGATGGATAGCTAGCCAAAAATTTTCCCAGTCTGTGGGTTTTCGCCCTGCTCTATGGTGATTTCTTTTGCTGTCCAAAAGCTTTTTAATAGCATGTGGTCCCAAGCACTGATTCTTTGTATTGTTTCCCGTGCAGTCTGGGTTCTGTTCATAAATTTTTTCCCTACCCCTATGTCTTCGAGGGTTCTTCCTATTCTATTCTCCAGTAAATTTAGTGTTTCTGTTTTAATGTTTAGATCTTCGACCCACTTTGATTTGAGTTTAGTACATGGTGATAACCTTGGATCTAGTTTTAGTTTTTGGCATGTGGCCAGCCAATTTTTCCAGCACCATTTGTTAAAGAGGCTGTCTTTCTTCCAGTGAGGGTGTTTGGCTCCTTTGTCGAAGATGAGGTATTTGAGCATGTTTGGAATTGTTTCTGCATCTTCTAATCTGTTGCATTGATCCTCAGGTCTGTCTTTTTGCCAGTACCATGCTGGTTTTGTCACTGTAGCTTTATAGTATAGTTTTAGGTTGGAAACTTTGATGCCCAGCTGACCCATCACAGATTCAAAGGATCATCAACACCTACTTCAAGAACCTATACGCAAACAAGATGGAAAACACGGAAGAAACGGACAGATTCTTAGAAACATATGAACTACCAAAAATATACCAAGAAGAGATAGAAACACTTAATAAACCAATATCAGCCATTGAAATCGAAGAGGTAATTAAAAACCTACCCACAAAGAAAATCCCAGGTCCTGATGGCTTCACAGCTGAATTCTACAAGAAATTCAAAGATGATCTAATACCATTATTCCTCAAACTCTTCAATGAAATTGAAAAGGAATCAGTACTTCCAAAATCATTTCTGGAAGCAAGCATCATCCACTGAGTCTTAATAACATTACATTAAAATTAAAGATGGTGAATATAAAAATCATTATAATTTAAATTTCCTGCCATGGATAAAACTCTGAAAAGCCATTTTTAGATCTCAATTACATCTTTGTGTTGATTGCATTCAGTCAGATACTAAAATGAAAGGGTCACATTTTAAACAGTTGGCAATAGACACCCTAAGTAGCATTAAAATTGAAAAAAGAAAGAATTGACTAGGAGCAAATACAAAGTTTTTATTTTTGTCTAAATTATCTTTACATATAGTAACTAGTGGAATATTTTCCATAACTGTTCTAGAGTGTTTCAGAAAAGGGAGTTAGAGTGCAGCAACATCTGTTGTCTTAGTTCTTTATGTGCTTTTCTACAACAGAACAACTGAGACTGGGTGTTTTACATGAATCAGAGATACATTCCTTAAAGAGCTGAAGGCCACCAAGGCCAAGGTCAAGGGGCCCACTTTGGTGGAGGTCTTTCTCGACGTGTCATCTCACTATGAAAAGAAGAATGGCCTGAGAACGTGAACGGTCAAGAAAAGAACGATCTCCCTCTTATAACAAACCTGCTCTCACAATGATGAGCCCATTCTTGCAGTAATAACATGACTCTATTCAGTAGAGCAGAGTCCTCCCAACCTATCCACTTCTTAAAATCCCTACATTCTGGCAATGTTATATTAAGTCTCGAACACATGAACTTTGGGGACAGATTTGAACTGTGGCATCACATCCCTGGCCTTCAAAATTCATTTCCTTTTCACGCACAACATATTTCAATTCCATCTGAGTAGCCGAAAATGTCTTAATTTTTTCCATTATCAACTCAAACGTCCAAACTTCAAAGTTTCATCTCACTCATGTAAAGATGAGCTTCAGGATGGTTGAGATTCATCCTGAGGCAAATTGCTGTGAGCCCGTGAAATTAAAAAGTCATCATTTCCAACGATGTTGGAACAGGTATAGGTATAGGATAGACATTCTTATTCCAAAAGGGAATGAAGGGCAAGGAGAAAGGCATAATAGGAGCAGCTCCAGGTAAGGCTGAAATCGAACAGGGAAGACAACACCATTTTAGATGATGAATAATATCATTTGATGCCCTGTCTTTCATCCTGGGCACACTGGGTCAGGGGTCCTTGCAACCCTGGCCCTATGGTTTTGCTGGATTTACTCTACCCAGCAGCTCACACGGATTGGAATGTTGTGATTGCAGATTTCCCAGGCTGGCATAGCATGCTGATAGCATCATGGTAGAGTACTGGAGTCTCTGAAGTGGTCTTACTCTCACAAGCCACCAGGCTATATCCTAATGAAAACTCTCTGATGACTCTGACCCTGCCTTTATACTTGGCAATATTTAGTGGAGGTGCTCTGCAGTGGCTATGCCCCAGTCTTGGCTCTCAGGATGTTTTTCGTACCCTTTGAAATCTAATTTGTATTTGCCTGCTTTCCTGTCACTGAAGTACAACAGGCACCATCCACAACTCGAAGGAAGAGAAAGTTCATTTGGCTCACAGATTCAGAGTATTCAGTCCATGGTCAATTGGCTCCAAGGCAACAATACTTTCTGAAAATGCTTTCTTCATGGTGTGCTAGAAGCAGAGCAGGGGAACAATGTCAGGAAGAGGTGAGAAACAACACATAGATGCTAAGGTTACACTTCCATGGCCCAGCAGATGCACCCAGAAGTGCGCTCCACCAATTCCCTGGGCAGTTCCCAAGCCAATCCAGTTATAAGCATAATCATTACCTATATGGAGATGGCTTCACAGCTGACACACTCCACACATCTGCAGAGAAAGCACCACGTGGATGTCACCAAGGTCTACAAACTACACTATCTGGAGTGGTGGCACAAGCTACACCAAGGCTTGCTTCACCCATGATTTGGGCAGCCAGAATCAGTGTAACTAAATACAGAGCATGGAAGCTTGAAATGGTGCAAGGCACCAAATGCTGAGTTCTTAAGGAAGTATCTAGAAAATTTACCCTCATGGTCCTAACTTAACTCAGAGATCTCTGAAATGCGTATGGGATAATTCTGCCACTGTCCTGAAGAATAATATCTGGGTGCCTTCTATCCATATTTATCTTTTAATCAAATGCTTGGTAGGCCACACTTTTTGTTGCTCTCCTAGAGATGCCATTTCACTCATACATGCCTGACTATGAATTGCCTGATTTTTTCTATTCTGCCTCCCATTTAATTATAAATCAAATTTTTGAGTAATTTCCTTCTTCCATTGTCTTATTTTGTGTAGTTAAAAGGAGTCATTCAGTTCTTTCAAAATTTTGCTTTGAAATTTATTCCATGAGATCTCTTACTTCATAGTTCTTAAACTGTACCTTTTACAAAATCCTACAATATGGGCATAGTCCTGCCAAGTTCTTACCGTTGTGTAACAGGGATACCCTTTACCCCAGCTTCCAATACTTCCACTTTTCCACCTGAGACCTTCATCAGAATGGCCTTATCTGTCCACATTTCTACCATCATTCTGAACACAAGTATTTATGTAAATGCTAATAAGTTCTAAGTGTTCTCTACAGTTCCTTTATTCTCAGCCTTCAGCAGAATTACCCATAGTGCTCTATTCATGGCAATCTAGATTTTCCTAGCCTACTCCACAAAATTCTTCCAGCTTCTATTCATTACCTGATTTAAGCTGCTTGCACATTTTCAAGTGTTTAATAGCAATACCTAATTCTTGGTACCAATTTTTCTGTCCTAGCATATTTTGCATTGTTCTAACAGAATACCTGAAGCCAGAAAATTTATAAAGAACAGATATTTACATTTTACAGTTCTGAAGGATGGGAAGTTCAAGTCTGAGCGCTGCACGTCTGGTGAGGGCCTTCTTGCTGCTTCATCCCAAGGTGGAAGGTGGAAGAGCAAGAAAATTAGAAAAAGGGAGAGGAAGCTGAACTTGCTTTTGTCATAAACCTGATCTTGCAGTAATGAGTCCACTGCATGATAACATTAATTCATTCATGAATACAGAGGCCTTGTGGACTAATCGCCAAACGTGCCACCTACCAACAGTATTGCCACGGAAGTTACATTTCCATCACTTGAACTTTGAGGAAGATGCTCAAAGTATTGCATTCACATCATATCAGTCCACTATCAGAACAATACTAAAGCTGTCAGAACTAGGCTTATTATTCAAGTCTTTTTATAGTTGTAACGCTTCAGCAGTTGTATATTTTCATGATTCCATTTAAAATACAAACATGGCCATTGAATTTTTAAATGTTACATTCAGCTTTATTAAAATAGATAGTATCCACAACTAATGAAATATTTATAGTGTACCATTTAATTAATTTTGATTATGGATGCATCTGTGAAATTATTAACACAATCAAGATAATGAATTCACACCCAGAGTATCTTCTTTCTCTTTTTAAACTCCTTTGTCCTCTCCTCTCCTATCTCTAAGTACTCTCTGCCCTATCTCTAGGTACCCTCTGATCCACTTGTCATTATTTGTTTTCATTATCTAGAAATTTTATATATAATCGACCACAAGGAATGTCTACTGGGGGGGCACCTGGCTTCTTTCATATAAGAGAAGTCTTTTAAATTTCACCCATATTAATGTATATTTCCATATTTTGTTTTCTTTTATGGCTGAGTAATTTGCTTTTGAATAGATAAATCACAATTTGTTCTTACATTGGTGAACTTTTGAGTTCTCATTAGTTTGGAGTTCTTATGAATGAAGGGTTACGGATATTTGTGTATGAGTATTTTTGCCTACAAGTCTGCTTATTCCTTTATAGAGAAATAACACTGACTTTTGTATATTGATTTATTTTTCAGCATTTCTGGACTCTTTCAACGGCTCATAAATTTGATACTCTCTTTATGCTTTCAAAATTTTCTTGTTGTTTTTGAACATTTTCACTATGATGTGTCTAGGTATTTCTATATTTATCCTACTTGGAGTTCGTTGTGCTTCTTGATTGTGGAGGTTAATATTTTTCACCCAATTGATATGTTATCATTATTTTTTCAAACATTTTCTTGTTCTATTTTCACTCTCCTATCATGTAAGAACTCATATATAGCTCCTCATGGTTGTGCTTAATGATATCCCACATTTCCCAGATACCAAATTTTCATTTTTTTCTCTTTGTTTTTTTGTTTAGATAGTCTCCATTAATCTAGCTTCAAGTTCACTGATAATTTTTTCTGCCAATCAAAGTCTATTAGTAAGTCAATAAATTTTTCACTTGACATGTTTTATATTTAATTTAAAAAATTTTTTTAATATTTCATTTGCTATTTTACTGATATTCCACAATTGAAGGGAGACTGCCGTATCTTTATTGAATTATTTAAGCATAATTTCTTTTAGTTTTAAAGTTGCACTTATAATAGCTGTTTTGATGTAATTTTTCTTAAAATTTTATATCTCAGTGTACCTATGATATTTCACCAGACTTAATAGCATTGTCCACCTGAATATATTGAAAATGTGACTTGTATCTGTGTTGCATGTTTTCATTTGAAGAAAATACTGCTTAGCATTTTTTTTTTTGCAAATATGATATCTCCTTTCAGAAAACCTGAACAGTGGTTGACTCTTCATTTGAGATTGAATCACAGTTCAGCTCAGTTCTCCACCCATTTCTGCATCTTTTCCTTCCTTTAAAAGTGCTGATTCCTAGAATACTCCCTGGTGTATCTCTTGCACACTAATTTGCTCACCCAACTTCTTTGAAAACCCATCCTGCAATATGGCTGTTTGATAAATTTTTAAAAAGCATAAGAATAAAGATAAGAAAGTAAAAGTAATTCACATAATTCATGTTTCATAAAATTCATATGTATTCATTACTATATCCTGAATAATTTTTCTAAAGTCTTTATAGTTCTCTATTACATACAATATGATAATAATGTATATTTTATTCTGAAACTAGGGTTTTTACTTAATAATATGTGGTCATTTTCTCTCTAAACTGCAAATAATTTATGCTCTTATCAGGTATTTTGGGAAATACTTCATTTACTGTAACATCATTAATACTGTTCATTGCAAGTACAAGTACTTACAAACTAGATAAACAATAATATATATATATATTTTGAGAGTGCACAGAAAGTACCACATTATATTTTCAAAGTTTTCTTGTTTTATTTTGCTATTTTTTAATTCTCTGAAACTAGTCTTGTTAGAGCCACACAAAGAAAGAATGTTCATGCTTGTGTTTAAGTCATTATACCAATAAATATTGTCATATGATTCATCAGAATCTCCAACACCCTTAACAAACACAACATCATTCTAATAAAAACTCAGATACACAGGAAGTTCCTTAACATATTACAGGGAAGCTATGGAAGTTCTGCTTTTTCTTCCATATTCTTAATTTTTGAAAAAATTGTTTCTTGTTAAATTC